>OW445485.1:9600573-9776278 GCA_918226075.1 Microctonus brassicae | reverse complement strand
ATTTTTTTTTTTTTGCATTTTTGTAGCTCAGCATTAGCGCATCCCAAAGATAAGCCCATAGTATGTTTTTCTAGAGAATCGAACGCTCAACAAAAAAGGTCTCTTACACTTTTTTTATAAAGACAGCCATTCTAAAGATATTCAAACTCAAAGTTCGAAATGTATTAAATTAATATCGATTTAATGACAAAAAGTCGAAATTGTTTCATTTATTATATAATCGAAATTTAATGACAAAAAAGTGTTCTGACAAATTTTCTGGGGGACGAGTAGTTTGGCCGATATAACGTTAAATCATTGGCACCCCCATTTTCAAGATGGCGGCCGGTACATAAGGGTGGCGATCCCACAAACTTGGATTTAACTTTACATTATCTCCCTCGTAACATAAAAAAAAAGTTGACTCCTCACGAATATGCAAGGTAAAATATAACATTTCAATGGACTACAGGTATAGAGCTGAAGTGACTCGCAACAAAGGGGCACAGAAAGTTCTGGAACTTGTATTTCTTTTACAATTTTGGTTCAATTTTTTTCTTATAGTTAGTACACATGTTATTCATATATAACTAAAATCAAAATAAAAATTTTATCATAAAAATTGACCGAAATTAATTCTGAAATAAAGTTAATTTAACTTTCGATTACATACCGAGTACCGTATATTATTGTACGAATATTTGTATAAATCAAAATTATTCTCTTCAAAATTAGGATACATTGTAATATTTAACCTAATTCAAAGGAAAATACTCGTCAGCTGCTGATTATTCAAGGAAAAAATAGTTAACTGATGCTAGAAAATGAATGGTGACTGCATGGCCGAATAATATGTCGTGCATCAGCTGAAGGCTTTTGTTGTATTCTACAGCCAGCTGAATCAATTTTTTTTCACATACACAATCATTATTATCATGTATACAATTTTGAACGATTCTAAAATATTTTGATTTGTATGCTTTTTTGCATTGTTTATATAAACAGCTGCAGCATTTTCCGTTTTCATACCAACAACTGAATATAATTTTTCATCATTAAATGATATAATCTCATCGTAAAATTATTTTCGGCGATTCTAAAATATTTTTAATTTAAAAGATTTTTTACGCGTTTGAGGCGCTCTACCCGTCCACCTCCGACATCCGGCCCTACCGAACCAACTGAACACTGTTTCAGGGTCTCAGGGATGTACGTGTTATATCCCCAATATAGGGATATTGGGATTTTACTTTGGTCATGCGGCACTGGCGGCATTCCGGCGAACTAATCGATAATGGAGGATAAAAAACAGTCTCATAAAGAACACGATATGTGCAAAAATGTTATGTTTACGGCTTTGAAATTTCCAAATATCATAGGAAAATGAAGAAGACGAGATCATACTGCGCAATTTCTAATTGTAAGAGTAAAGCAAGTGAAAATGCCGATTTAAGTTATCATCGCTTCCCTCCGAGTGATAAATACAAAGTTAATGTGACAAATTACTTTGGTGATGTTGAAAAAGTTGATTTGTATTCTCAGTGGAAAAGAGTAACAAATATTCCGAACCATGGCCCCAATGATCTAGTCTGTTCACGACATTTTACAGCAGCTGACTATTGTGGAAATGGTACATATGAATGAGGTTATGTTTATACTTGAAAGCATGTTTTTGTGTAATGCTTATCAAAAATTATGGAAGTAAATTTTGTTTGTGCATTTCAGGTGTTCATAAACAGCGAAGAAAACTAAAATGTGATGCAATCCCATCGTTACATCTTCCTATCATCAATAAGGAGAGAAATGAAAGGAATGAAAAGCGACATGCCAGGGTGGAAATGCGAGCTCTTAATGCAGAGACAAAACAGAGATATGAGAACAACGTTCCAGAGCCGATGCAAAAAGACATTGAAATATCTGAGAGTGTCCAGTCAACAACTGAAGCAGGAGAAGATTTTGAAATGGTGCAGATGGTGATTGAAGAGAACGCTGCAAATATTCTTCCAAAAGTTTCCATGAGTGAAGACGTCGGAGTGCAAGCAACGATTAAAAATGATTTATGACGTCGGAGTACAAGTGCAAAATGGTGAATTAGTGTATAAGTTTACTAATTTCATGAAAAACAATACACATCTAAGCACGATGACTGGTATCGAGAATTTTGAAATTTTGACATGCATAGAGAATTTGACATCGGTACTTTACATAAGTAAGAATGATTTAAGAGTGAGAATGAGTTTGAGAGATAAAATTGTCATGACATTCATTAAATTTAAGCAAAATATATCTTTCTTTTTTTAAAATTTCCTGTATTTTCAATTTCTGTGTGAGTGTTATCATGTATTCAATTTCCTTTTTTTTACGAAAACAATTATGCTCTTGTAATGGTCGTGGTATGTATGTTTACAATACTCTCTTATGATCTTTTTTCCAGCTGCATTTTACGTCAGTACATGACAACATTGACAGTGTATTCAAATCAATCCTGCGGAATTATTTTACAATTTCACATCAATCAAAACTAAGTTAACAGTCATAGATGTAAAAATGACAGATGTGAACTGCTTTCAGAATGATCATTACACTACTTACAATGTGCAATAAAAAAGCGTTCCAAAAATATGCTTGCGCTTTTCCCCAAGACCGGCTTTGCAAGTACACACCATGGATAATATTTTCCCATCACATGATACTGAACAATTAATTTCATGGGGTTTATTCTTCAGATTTGATGTTTGCATGCAAAATGCAACAAACCTTTTCCCACATTTCACTATATGTCCAGCACTCGCGATTTTTTTACCTTCGATGTAATTACGTTTGCTAGGATTTGTTTCACCCCAACGACAAATTTCTTGCTCGAAAATGTACATTTTAATAAAAAAAATGAAACCTTGCATATGGGTGTATTGGATAGTGCTTATTATCCGCCATATTGAATATTCTCTGGAATAGGCTCCGCCCCTAGGTAAAATTCCAATTCTCCATGATATAGATATATTATTTCCACCCCTACTCAAAGTGTAATTTCTTATATTATAGTCTAGTTACTCCATGCTGAAACATCAAGAGACACGGTAGTATCTCGCGCCAAGTTCACTGCAAGGCGAGATACACGTACCGTGTATTTTTACGCGAATATCCGAGTTTCAAGAGACCGCTATGATGAGATCTCATATATGCACTAAATTTAGCGGAAAAATAATGGGCGCAATCGAAAGCTCGTGTCCAAATTATATAATAAAACTGATTTTATTTTTTTCCTACATGCCGTATAATGGAAGATATATTGAGTTAAAGTTGAAAACAGTCGATTTTCACGATGAAAAAAATTCAGTCTTGGTCGTCGTCGTCTGTTCGGCGTCCTTATTCAGTGTGTTGATGGTTATATAAACTTGTCTCTCTCCAGTTGAATCGAAGTGTCCCCTAGTGTTCTGTTTTTTCTCGCTTTATGGCCTATGTGTTTGTCTTTTTTTAGTTCCGTTTTGGAAAGTCTTTTTCTGATACACATTATCGCTATAAGTTCATCCTTTTCTGTTATGACGAAATAATTTTTTTTCTACTCTAGCGGACAACTCTAACACTAATCAAGATTATTATGAAAAATATAATAATTATTATTATTTCTCTACTATATAATTCTATTCTATTTATATACTCTAGCGGTCTATTTCGAAATTAATCTATGAATTTGAAGAAATATAAGTTATTACCGACATACATACACATAACTATAACTATATATATTCCTATACTTGGCAATAATGATTGATATCAAATCTTTTTGTAAAGTAATTTTTTTGAAGTAATTTTTGCAATTCAATTTTTTTGTCACACATGAACTTGGCGCCTTTTGTTTTCTTTTTTTTTTTAAAATGTATTCTTACCGTAAATCTTACGCTGGGAATATAACACGAGCAACGATCCTATAGTCTCTACCTTTACTTATACTTTGAATTGATCAACGTCCAATAACATCCAGGATGTAACAATAGAATAAAATGCATAAAAAATAACTTCAATCGAATGAGTAAAACTGGAAATAATGAATTTCAAGTTCAATAGGATCGGAGAAAATTCATCAAATTATCAAAAATTCATATGTGGATATTTAAAAAAAAAATTTTTGAAGTTATATTTCTTATGGCACGGTATTGAAATTTCGATCGGCAACCTTTTCTGTGACGGAAATGGGTGGGGGTGATACACTCTCGGCGCGTTAATTGAAATACTGATAGTGCGCAGGCGCACCGGATATACGTCACATCACTCTCTCTCTCTCTCTCATCATTCTCCTCCAGCTGCCTGTAGCTGTATTCACTGCATCCAGGCGGCGTGGCAGTCGTAGAAAACAGCTGTGAGTACTGATGTACGGCGCTGTATACCTATATTGTACTATGATATAATATAGATATTTGTTTATTTGCATGTGCTGACCAGGTCAGCCTGACCTTCTCTCATCAGCAGATCGCTGCCAGTAGGTTCTCCATAGTGCATCAGCTGATGCCTATATATACATATATATAACATCTATATAATTTAACGACAGCTGATCTGTTTCGTGTATATTTCTCAGTAATATTGTTGTGTAGTTTTCAGTAATTGAATTGATAATTGAATTATAAAAATGCCTAAGTCTGGTTCAGAAAGAACAAAAACGTGGCGTGAGAAAAGAAGGTTGAGTGAAGATACAAACATTAATACAAAAATTAAAAAAAAAAAAAGTGGTCAGCGAATCGTGATTATTGCAATTTATATCTCGCCAAATCAGAATATTGTGGAAATCATTAAATTCATTTGTTTGCACTTACTACCCTATACATTGTTATATCCCCAGTATAGGGATATATGTTTAAGCATAGAATAAGTAGACTATAAGAAAATACACTTCAAGCGAAGGTAGAAACAACGTTTATACCTATACATATAAGTAAGACAAACGAGAACTACGATCGATATTACAGAATCCTATCAAATAATTAGACGATTAAACTCAATTAATTAATAATTAAATATCTGTACACATTTAATGAACATTCAACGAACAAGGCAATTAACGTATGAAATATAAAATAATTTAATTACGCAACTAAAAACTTGAACTGACATATACCGTACGCTATAATAAATAAAAGCAGTATAAAATGAATACCAGGAAATATCGAGAAAAACTAACAACAGACTCTCACTTGAAACCAGAGCTCAAACAAAATAATAAATATTCAAACACTATCGCTCTTAGAAATAACAGAAATAAACATTAAACCGAAAATGCACTTTTATAAACTCTAAATAATGCACATGCGCTAAACATATATGTCAAACATTTTAAATAAATATCTTTTTATATATATCTTAATACAGAAACGAAATCTATAAGTTAAACAGAACACTACCCATGAGAACACTAGCCATCAAATACCAAGAAAAGCAATAAAACTAAGGGTACCATTCGGGAAATAAATATACCTCAAAGAAAGTACCCGATGAAATATGGATGACATACACGAATAAAAAATTAGAAGTATATAACTATGATAAATATATATGAAATAAACATAACACTTATAGAATTACTTATATCAAATAAAAGCCCTTCCATTTCATCTTGAAAACCAATAGAATCAAATAGAATGAAAATAAAACAGGAAAGGGAATTGTTTAAATAAAACCAACCAATGATAAAGTTACTTGGACCGTGAGAAACTTTGATTTCTCCTTTTCATCTAAAACTTCATCATCTAATAACTAAAATTGAAATAGAAAAATCAGTTCTCCGTCAGACATCAAATCGATTAGTTCTCCGACGATCAACGAAAAGAAAAGTTCTCCGCTAATCATCAGATCGATTAGCTATCCAAGATTACTTGAAGTCCAAGTTTTATAATACATAATTCGCAGTTGATCTATAAAATCAATAAATTTTACTATTCAAGTACAAACGGCATATCACGTTTCCGGGGTAAATAAAATTTAGCGAAGTTAAAGTTCTCGCTCAGCAATACGAACCCGAGAGTGACATTGTGCGCGATTTGTTTCGCTTAAAATAAAATGAATTGAAAATAATAAACAAACAATAAAGTAATCGATCGGAGTTCTCATTAGATAAGTTCTAGTATTATAAACATTATTAAATAGATAAAAATAGAATTATCTTTAATTAGTTAAATGTTAAGTGACTTGACGTTAATTAAAGTTTCATTCTTGTGTAATTAAGTGAATAAATAATAATATTAAGTTCAAATCTGTGTCACGTAAAACATTCATTTTCAACCCGCTAACGACCATCTTCACAATTCCACTAGTTTCTGAAAAGAATCTACTTTTTCGAAGAACAATAAAATTCCTACAATTCAACAAAACAAACAATAAATATAGTAAGGTCGACCAAAATACTTCCGAACAACGCAGTGATTGGCCCTCAACCAATCTAGAAGCAGAGGCGGCAACTACAAATGAGAAATCAACATCAAGGTAAGCCTCTCTCCATAGTTCGCGTGTTCCAGGACGTAACAACATCAGTAGGGGCTTCAGAAGTTGGTGAAGAATTTGGCCGAATTCCTATCATCTTGGGAGGAGATTTCAATGTAAATTTCGCTTCAGATGATGGAGAATCATTGATCACATTTTTAGAAGGAAAATTGTCTTTGAAAATGAACAACTCACCAACCGAATCCACCACACGCCACGGAACAACAATAGATGCAGTTTTCTCACGTCACTTGGAAAAATTAGAGTCGAGAATTTTCATTTCTTATTTTAGTTATCACAAACCAATCATTTCGTTTCTCACCAACGAAAACGATCTTTCTTAATGTAATTACACTCATATAATATACAAACAAATAATTATTGTCAACGAGACGCTCAATTTAAATTTTCATAATCAAAATTATTTTTACTTTCTATTATTTTCAAATTCTGCAATAAAAAAAACAACATGTGTGAATATGATACTGAATAAAAGCTAATTACAAATGATTCAATTTATTCTTGCTACTATTTCCATGAAGAAGTATAACTTCTGTTGTGAGTCTTCATTGACACACATCATTTGTTTTTTTTCAAGCAAAATCCGAAATACGTGTCAACTAAATTTGTTGTAAGATGCAGGAAAAAAATTTTCTATCGCATTTGTTAAACTCAATTTTTTTTATTCTGTACTGTTTGTAGAAGAATGACCCATTCACATGACGTGCCCATGGTACATATTTGGTTCATTTCGTCTGACTACACGGTGAAAAATTTTGTATAAAAGTCCAATCGAAATTTGTGTTAAAATTTTCCTCACACAAATTTTTGTGTTAAAATTTGACACAAAATTGCCATAAAAGAAATTGAACACAAATTTTGAGTTAGTTATCAGAATGTATGAACATTCATAGGAAATCATTGATTTATTGTGCACGAAGGAAAAAAAAATTATCAGATTCATATTACTCAATTTCTTTATTACTTTCTCATTGTTACAATTCCCCTCGCGGCACCGGATTATTTCGTAAAATTGATGGTTCAAAGTTTCCACATTTCGGGAAATTTTTTGGAGTTGGCGGGAGATCAGAATCTTGGCCGATATGAAACACCACGCTCATACCGTTAAATAAATGTTGAAGGAAGTGACAGTGATATAACCACCAACCTAGAATGATATTTGTTTCGATCAGAAATATTAATTTAATGTATTGAATGAGCCATTCATGAGTCATAGAATATTTGCAATGAAATCAACCTGGATTATCAGCGATGAATCGAACGATTGTGTATCCTCCTGAGGGTACTGCCAGTGTGTCTTTTATTGGTGGATAATCACTTATAGGTGGATATTCTTCTCTATCGCGTTGAAGTGCAGTTGATTTGTTGCTGTCTGTAATATTCACTCTTGATAATAAACCTGTGCTCATTACGTGAAAACCATATCCATGAAGATGAAATGGATGAGAAATACCGAGAGGGCCTGAAATAATTTAGTTAATGAAATAATTCCCAAATAACTTATATTCATGAACTCAAATTTCATGTATTAACAACCGATGGGAAACATAGGTATACCTATATCTGCCACAATTATTTCCACTAGTGAATTTAATGGAATATTAATAAAATGTGCACAATGACAAATAGTGAAACCATCACAACGTGCTGGCAAATTATTTGAATCGGGACATAAAATATCAGCTGGTATGTCATTTAACTGGCTGATCGGCGGTGAAGGTGGAAATATATTAGAGATACCATCAACAATTGCAGCTACGGACAAATTATTGATTGGATCTTGAAAAAAAATAAAAAATATTTCAATTATCAAATCGATTGAAACATAAATGATTATATAATTAATTATGTGGATAAAAATTAAAGAAAATTACCAACAAATCTTTGATATGTATTTGGTCGAAAAAGGTCTGTTCTTTCATAGTTATGGAAGAAAAATGGCAGATATATTTGCATGTCTGGCTGCGATCCAAAAATTAGATCGTTGACTGGACTAGCACTTTGCAAATCTTTAACGCAAATCACATTCGCAGTGGTCCCGTCACAAACATCGTTCACTGGGTTGAAGACCTACAAAATTTATGATAATCGTAGCAATAAATATTCAAGATAAATTATATGATAAAAGACATAATTTAAATTAATCACCTTGCCACGTGGGAGTCCGGATTGAAATTGCGGTCGTGGTGAAGAGGGTTCGTCTGAATCTGAACCTTCGTAACGGAGAATCGCGTGCTGTTGCACACTACGCGGAGTACAGTTATCACTTAAACCACGTACTTGTATCCAGTAAGTTCCAATCAATTCATAGGCGTTAAGAACGAAATCAACGCGTTCGGCGGCAAATGACGTGATGGTATTAACTATTTCAGGCCGTACATCAACACCATCCACAGCGATTATTGTCATATTGTGATTTTCAATTTGTAACTCAATGGGACATAATAAAGTGCAACCATTGATCATACGGAATCTATAGCGTTCCCCGGGTTTAATATTGAATATAGCGAGAGGAGTAATTGTATATTTTCTATTTGAAGGATCCTGAAGAAAATAAAAATAAAAAATAAACTAAATTACATACTTGTTGAAAGTAAATTCAATCAGGATGATTATTTTAGTAAATAAAGTAGTACCAGCCATTGTCCACGACCATTAATGAGAAAGTTATCAGGGTTTTGTCCTATAGAATTAATACTAGTACCAGGAAAATGATCCAATGCATTATTATGTAACCAATCTTGAATGAACATAAAATTATCAAAATTATCGTGATCAAAAAGGTCACGATTTGGATAAAATTCTGGTGGTTCACGAATAATAATTGGACCATCAACACCATCTGCTTTGTGAAGGCCTGAATGAGCATGCCAAAAATGGGAACCAGGATTTTGAGCTCTCCACTGATATCTAAACGTAGAACACTCGGAGATTGGACACTGAGTAAGAAATGGTACGCCATCGTAGTGTTGCCAATCTTTTTGATAAATTCCATGCCAATGTATTGACAAATGATTGCCAGGTACAATATTTTTCACATCAACGATGACCATATCTCCTAAACACACTTGAACTGCCGGCCCTGGAAACTGTCTATTAGCAACAATAATGCCTGATACATCGGCACCATCTGCTAAAATACATTGACAATCACTTGAAAGTGATGTATTTGTAGTTGGCGTACATATTTCACAAGCTCTGCGGAAAAATTAATTTGACAATTTTTATATTGTATACATTGAAATGATAAAATTTAGAGAAAAAATGGAATAATGAATTGATAATTACCCGCCTAAAGTATGATACGTTTCAAAAGTCCACTGATAATAACAAGTCTTAGGTGGATCACCTAATTTGCAAGGACGAGCACATTCTTCAGGAGATGATAATAGTGGTGGAATCGATTTTTCAATGCCAGGTATCGATTGATCGATGTCGCTATCATCTGGATCTGTATAATTAACGGTTCTCCATTGTGATGATGATTTAATATATACTTTATATGAGCCAACGTGACTAGTAGCTACAAAATGAAACAGTGTCATCAATATTGGAAATATTGAAGTTCCATTTAGCAAATGCATCGCGATAATTTGTTTCTACTATACATAAGATCATATTTGCGTTAGCTTTTATATACACTCTAACGACAATTCTTCATTATCCTTGTTATTATTATTATTATCATTCATATCATTATCAAGCCCCATATTGTTATTGAGTTGTCAGTACAGTGTTTATTTTTTTTATGGTTATTGTACCTTGAGTATGTCAACTGAAAATCTATTTTCGTATTATTTGCATTTAAATTGTATAAAACCATTCAAGCTATTGAAGATAATATATTGGCGATCTGCTTGTATGACGATAACTTTAAATGTTTATAAACTATTAACAAAATGTGATTTCATTTTCAAACTATAGTTGATATATCATTATACAAATGCACTGCAATTGGATAAATAAAATATCTTTTTTTTTCGCGTTATAATATTATTTCGACACATGAGTCATTCTTCCTTAAGTTTATGTCAATATACACATAAATGCAATTTAATAATATTGGATCCATTCATTAATGAAAAATATGGTTGTACAAAAAAATATATTTATCACTCACAGGAATTTAAACTTGAAGTATCAATAAAAGTATTACCATGTATCGCGATGGTAATACATTGTATGAAGAGAAAAATAAAATAAAAATTAAAAATGTAATACGAAAGCATACTTAATTTATTCGAATTGTATAACCGAATAAAACAACATTTGGTATGAGTATCTACTAAGATTGCACATCGCTTTTATATACGATCAGCATTATCATTATTTAATAATTGAGTTTGATAACGATTGCGTTTCAAGAGCTTAATGTCAATTTGTCATATTTTTATTTGATTCTTTAGTCAATAATTGGTTTAACAACAACCTTCTTCGTCGGCATTAATATTGATGAAAAACATCAAATTTTTAACCCATTTGCATCATAGCGCGGAATATTCTGCAAGCTGCGATTGTCTTTTCCATACAACTGATCACGCGCACTGATGCCTGAGCACAGCACGTCAAGTAGTGCCATGATGCAAATGCATTAATATCTGTCAATAATAGATTCACCCCAGTACTAGACGACATTGAATCCATATATTATCCACAGAACAATATCGTTTAGCTTTACAATGTGGAACATTTATCCTTTATTGTAATGGATATAATGCAAAATGTCTATATTTTATGTTTATATCAAGATATGACTCAAATGAAAATTTGTATTTATACATTCGTTTCAGCAATCGAAGCATACTTGTTAAACGCTATATATATCCGCGCTTTCGCTCGATTATCATCCGTAGGCAGTACAAACAAATGTAGAACAAATTCTACGCAGCAATAACCAAACTTTGTAGTTAGTCCGGTTTCCCCACTCAATGCTACATTGTAACAGCGCAATAGTGTGTAGAGTACGCACGGGACACATTATTGTTTTCTCATCATATATTTTGATTTGAAAAGTAAATATATACATATTTGTGTATCTTTCTTTTTCCTGTTCAATACGTAAATATTTTTATGCGTTTCTCACACCTTCATTTATCTGATATTTATATTATTTTAGAAAGTTCAAACCGTATTAAAATTTACTGATTAACGAAAGAAATAGAACTTTCTTTATCATTTTCTAGGCCGGGTACCCACTAGGCGAACGAAGACGAAAGAATTTGTTCCGATAAATTCGCTCGAAAATGTTTGACGCTCGATGTGAAATTCGCTTCGCCATCCACATTGCACAAACAAATGCGAAAGAATTCTCTCGTCGCATTCGCTCGAGTTCGCTCGCCAGGCGATACATTAAAAGAAAATTCGGCCAAATTCGTTTGGTCTATTTTCTAGTGTGGACGCGGCTTTACTACGCAGTGTAAATCTACGTCATGTGTAGATACATTAACTGATTATTTTTAGTTGTGATTTGCATTGCAGACTGAAGCCACTCTATTTTTTTAAATTTCATTAATTCATATCGGGAATATAGATGTTACACAATTTTCTATCACGCACCCGGAACTCCGATGAAATTAGATGAACGTCGATGAAAGGAATCGTTCGCATTTGTTTACGATTAATGTGGACGGTGAAGCAAATATTGCATTGAACGCCAAACATTTTCGAGCGAAATCATCCGAACAAATTCCTTCGCCTTCGTTCGTCTAGTGTGTACCCGGCTTGAAAAATGAATATAACTTTTTATGTATGAAGATGTTATTCATATATATCATAAAACCAGTAAACTTTTTTTGGGAAGAAAAAAACGCAAGAAAATGTCAATAAGTTGTATCATTCAAAAAACTTTAAAAATAATAAAATCTATTAGGCTGGATACATACTAGGCGAACGGGGGCGATAGAATTTATTCGGATAAATTTGCTAGGATTCGTTTAACGTTTGCTTCACCGTCTATATTACAAATGCAACGAATTCTTTTATCAACGTTCGTCTGTTTTCGGCGAGATCGCTGATGCGCTGTAGTGAAGTGCGTTTCATCCATGTTATCAGTATAAATCGATAAAATTTAAACAAACAGTGTGACTCCACTTCATGATTCAAATCACAAATAAAAATAATCAGTTAATATATTTACGCATGAGGTAGGAACAAAATGAAGCTCACGTTATTCTGCAGACTTCAGTACATACTACGCCGTATACAACAAAGTCGATAAGTAATAAATAAACATAATTTGAGCAATATTGACAAATAAATTAAATTGCTCTCATTAGAATTTTAGCTAGATTCCTCTCGAAATGTTACTAGTGTCTCTTGTACGTGTGTGTATAACAAGAGTGGCAAATGTGAACACATAGCAGCTGTGATAGATTATGTTAATAATGAACAAATGTTATCAAAAACTAATTTTGAGCAACAGTGAGGTGCTCCCTCGGTCACCCAAATGGCGAAGAGAGATAGTGTTACTTAGAATTACAGTAAAAGCTCTTTATTCGCGGGGTATATGTTCCGTAAATATGCCGCGAGTACAGAAACCGTGAATATGGTATAGTAATTTATATGGGATTATAGGGGATACGTTCCTAGGTGACAAAATAAAAAACAAAAATTAAAAAGAAATTAATTTAAATGAAATTTTTGACAATATTAATTAATTATTATAATAATTAATTATAATAATTAATTATGATAATTATCATCAGGCTTAGGCAAAGGTTCAAAGAACTTTGTAATTTTTTCTTGTTTGGCAGTTTTTAGAAGCTCTTTCAATTCAGACTGATATTCAGCAGTGGCATTAGCAATTTGCCTCTTAAAAATAAGACTTCGTTCCATAGACGGATCAATTTTCATGAAAAAATCACAAAGCTCATTTGCCATTCTTAAACCTTCACTTAGAATTTTCAAATTAAATGTCACGTTTTCAGTGCTCATTGAAGCCTCTTCTTCAATGGACTGCGAATTCAACATTTCTTCCAAGTCAATTTCAGTCAAATCTTCATCTTGCGATTCAAGCAACTCTTGAATGTCACTTGATTCTATCTGTTCGAATCCATCTCGTTCTATTCCATTCGCAATTTCGGCAATGTTATCAGTTAAAGTTTGAATGTGCATAGATTCTTCGTTATTATCTGCAGTCAGAACAGGCCACAATTTTTTCCAGCATGATTTCAATGTGTATGACTTCAGTTCTTCCAATGATTCTTTTATGTTTGTAATGCATTTTGCTATGTCAAATTTCTTCCAGCATTGCATAACATTCATATCAGGATCACATTCCATATTATCCAGTATGATTTTGAAGGTTCGTCTAATGTAATAGAGCTTGAAGGCCTGGATTATTCCTTGGTCCATAGGTTGAAGTAAAGCCGTCGTGTTGGGAGGTAAAAATGTAACTTTTACATTTGGATGCATAGTTTCAAGCTCGCGAGGATGACCTGGTGCATTGTCCAAAACTTGAACTGCCTTAAAGTCTAAATTTTTTTTTTTAAATAAGTTTCAACTTCAGAAACAAAACAATTTCGGAACCAGTCACAAAAAATAGCGCTTGTAACCCACGCTTTCTTATTAGCACGCCAAAACACTGGCAGGTCGTCCTTGTTTTGATTTTTTAAAGCGCGAGGATTTAACGATCTGTAAAACATTAGTGGTTTAATTACACAATCTCCAGATGCATTAGAACATAGCAGCAGTGTGACTCTATCCTTTGCTGCCTTGAATCCAGGGGCTGACTTTTCGCTTTTAGAAATGAATGTTTTGTTTGGCATTCTCTTCCAAAACAGTGCAGTTTCGTCTGCATTAAACACTTGCTCAGGTTTGTATCCTCCATCAATTACTAAGTTTGCAAATTTCTCAGGATATCTTTCTGCTGCAGCAGTGTCTGCAGATGCAGCTTCTCTAACGATTTTAATGCTATGCAATGATTGTCGCACCTTAAATTTATTGAACCAACCTTCCGATGCTTGAAATCCTCCATCTGTACATTCACCACCAGGTTCTTTGAAATGTGCATAAAGACGCTTTACCTTTTCGCGGACCATTGGACTACTCAGGGGCACTCTTTTTTGGTTACGGTCCTCGATCCATAATGATAACGCCACTTCCATTTTTTCTATTGCTGAATCACGAACAATTTTCGCTGATAGTGAAGTTGAAGCTACAGACGTCCTTATTTTATCTTCGGATTTTTGAAGTGAAACTTCTTAACCCGCGTCATGGATTTCCGATGACCGGAGTAAAACCGACTCAAGTCTCAAGACCGTCACGAAAAAACGTCATAGCGATCTGATGTGGTGGGAGCATCCGTGGCGCCTGCGCACTAGCAATATTTTTCTCACACTCTAGTAAGTGTATAGCCGTAGCCTCTGTATTTTCCGCGTGGAAAGGGAAATATTGCTAGTGCGCAGGCGCCACGGATGCTCCCATCACATCACTGCCGTTCGCCACTGACGGAAAATTCCGATGATTATTTCGGGAGATTTTAATGTAAATTTCGCGAAGAATGAATCTGTAAAGTTATTGAGCTTTTTCAAAAACACCCTTAATTTGGATATTGTTAATGATAGGAACATTAGTACGACTAGACACGGGACAACAATCGATGCAGTTTTTGCACGATTCATTAAGAATTTGAGTGCTAATGTATATATCTCGCACTTTAGTTACCATCACCCAATTATCACGACATTAGGAAATAATATTCGTGAAATTGACAATGAAAATGTCACATGATTGCTAAATTGTAATTGTAAATTTTAATTATAATATTGTTGTTTATGTGATATTGAATAATTGTAAATAAATTGAATAATTGTAAACAGTATTGGATAATTCTAAATAAATTGAAAATTTTTGGAACTGTACATAAATCGAAATTCATTCATGTGTAACAAAATATTAGAAAGAAAAAATCTATGCTTCGTCGTTGAATTATTTAACATATAATCTTCAAACTAACCTCAGAGAGAAAAAAAGAGAGAATGAAATGAAAAGAGAGAGAGGAATACTATAAGTTTCACTTCCGTCGTGTGTATTTCTCGTACAGATCATTTGTTTATTTTATCGATCGTACAGTTGATTCGTTCATATTGAATGAGCGTGATATGGATGCAAACGACTCTCCAAGGCGTAAACGATCAAGCATTTCTATTTTTACTTTAAGCGGTAACACTGATTTTTTTCGCGCTGAAACTAGTTTTTCTTTTTTTTTAGTCGACATTATGAATTAGGAACACTGCAGAAGAGAAGTGTTACTCGATCACAAGTTTTGTAACGAATGAAAAGAGGAGATAATAAAACACGCAAAGCGTGTAAACAAATGAACGTCTAATATGTGGCAGCATTTAACAATAATAATATACTTTAGGCATAGAACAACAAGATTGTTTTTTGTTTTACTTGAACATTACTCTGTTTGTTTACATTCTCAAAAACACCGACCCCAGCGAAGACGGCTCATATCAAAGAAAAAGGCGAACCGTCTTATACACCAGCGATACCATTTGACAACATACTTTAGGCGTAGTTGTAATATAATCTGTTTCATTTTTATATTAGTCCTTTTGCCGACGCGTTTATAAAGAGTACCGAATTCTTTTTATTAACATAGGAAATATATATGTATACCGATTAGATTCGCGAATAAAGAAATCTTTAGCCGCGAATATAGGAATTGGGTCGCAATTTTTTACTCCGTGAATAGTGGAAACGCGAATAAAGGAAGCGTGAATAAGGAGCTTTTACTGTACTTATATCAGATGAAATCTCTTCCATTTCATCTTAAAAACCAATAGAATCAAATAGAATGAAAATGAAGCAGGAAAGGGAATTGTTTGAATGAAGCCAACCAATTATAAAGTTACTTGGACCGTGAAAAACTTTGATTTCTCCTTCCATTGAAACTTCATCATCCAATACCTGAATTGAAATAGAAAAGTCAGTTCTCCGACGATCACAGAAAAGAAAAGTTCTCCGACTGCATATGTTAACACACTTTTCAAATAAATGTACATCAAGTAATAATCAATTTGTAACTACTACGAACGAAGTAACATACCCAGACAGCAAAAAATATTGCAGCAATATTACTTTGCAATATTAAATCTTGCAGGGAATATTGCTACAATATTGCTGCAATGTTGCTATGTCCGCCTCTTTGTAACTTGCAGGAATATTGTGGGAATATTACACCCAATATTGCAGCAATATTGCACGGATATTGCAGGAATATTGCGAGTGTTGCATGGATATTGCATGGATATTGCAGTAATATTGCAAGTGTTGCATGGATATTGCAAGGATATTGTAGGAATATTTAAGATTGTCTTAAGTCTTTATAATTGATTCGACACATCAAATGTAATTGCATAATGTATATTTATTTTAATTTTCTTAATTCTCACTTCCATATTTTGTTAATTTATTTCATATACCAATATTCAAACAAATTTATATAATTAAAGAATGAAATTAAAGATTAATATATCGTCCCCTTTCTGAGTATATCTCGTAACTACAAAATCGTAATTTTTCAGGAATCAATAAAAACAGTTTTTAATATCGAAAATACATAAATATTAATAAAAAATATCAAATTCAGACGATATTTTCGTGTCAATTTATAAAGATAAACGAAAATTTCATGATTGCCATTGGCAATCAAGAGCTAGATTCAAAACAACGTTCAACTTTGCAAAGGTTCCAATTTTCCACATCTTCAGGTGAATTAGCAGCTTTTATCAATTTCTCTAATGTATTTAGTGATTTAATATGGCTTGGCCACAAACTTTCATCTTTCATCTCATTCAACCAGCAGGTTGGAATAATTTGTAATCCGTCCTCAAATTGAGCGATTGTATATTTTTTTTTTAGATTTGTATTCATCATATACCTGAAAAAAAGTCATGAAGAATGATAATAGTTATTTGTGTATCTAGGCCGGAAAGTTGATCATTTTTGGCCAAATCCGAAATATGTGACCGAGGCGTAGCCGAGGTCCACTATATTTCGGATAAGGCTAAAAATGATCATTCGGCCTTGATACACACAATATTTTTTAGGCGAGTGCCTCAAAAAATGATGTTTAAGGGATTAAATAGTCACTAAAATGACAAAATTAATGAAAATGTACGCGGCGCTGTATACCTATATATATTATAGTATAATATAGGTATACAGCATGCGCTGGGATCACGCGACTTTGTCTTTTGTTTTATGGGTAAATATAAAATAACAGATTGCGTTGCTACACAGTTCAATCACAAACGTTGTGTCTGTCAGTATCGTAGCGTTTGGATTAAAGGTAAAATAATAGTATGTTTCATCATGTTCACTGTTAAATAGATACTTATGTTTTAGTTATTATATTTAATAATATTATAATGTTATGAAATGATATTTTTAACTCCTGCTTTAGTTTCGTTATTTTTAAGGAATAAATTTATAATAAATATTATGATCAATTGAAATAATTGACATGCGTCCGTGAAGTAAAAAAGTGTACAGAAAAGTATCATTTTAGGGACTCTATTTAGTCCCTAAAACGTCGTTTTTTGAGGCACTCGCCTAAAAAAAATATTTATGTCTACTTCTACATAGTAATTTCACGTCAATTTACATTTTGTACTCACCGTTTTTCTATGAAAACACTAAACAAATATTTTTTTGGTTTCTGGACACGTGTCTAATGCAGTGGGTTATGAGGTTATATAAAATCATGTATTTTTAATTACACACTTCCATATATTATAATACTATAATAATTTTTTAGATCACTTGCACTTTGTGTAATTGTGTAATTGAGATGTATGTAGACTTAGTATCCACGGGATTGTATGAATCGTCGTGAATAGATATGCAAATGGCGATATATCGACAACACGTGGAGTTGCACACAATACCCAATTAATAATAATATGAATATATTAATTGCAATCAACTATCACTCAAATGTTGAACAGTGAAGTTCAGTGCGTTGCACGTAATCAAATTATTATATATAGAATCACGTTGTGATGTTCATTAATTTACTGTAATTAATAATTGTAAAAGCAAGAAAAAGCACGTTGTACTCGTAGAAGCCGGTAGCAATAAGTATCGATTCTCTATCATAGAGAAGATAGAGAGAGACGGCTAGCGATGCGTCGTCGACAATAATGCATGTGCATGCGAGTCTCGCGCAGTCGACAAGCCTGTGTGAGTAGACGCACAACATGTCTCAAGTCGAATATTATTTATAAAATATGGGTAATACCAAAGTCGCACAGAGAGTACTTTGCAATGGGATTATGTCATTCATTAAATGGACATGTCTAAACTATTTGAATGAAATTTTTTTATGTAAATGCTACATGTAGTGAAGACAGTAAATGTATTTATGAATAATAAAAATTTTCATTCTTGATATCATCATTTCACTTTTTATTTATTTACGAGTCAAGTTAAAATTTTTTTGCAGCAATATTGCAGGGATATTGCATGAATATTGCGAGTGTTGCATGGATATTGCAGGGATATTGCAGGAATATATTTAATATTATCTTAAGTCTCTATAATTGATTCGACACATTAAATGTAATTACATGATGTATTTATTTTAATTTTCTTAATTCTCACTTCCATATTTTGTTAATTTATTTCATATAACAATATTGAATGTCATTTAAGCCTTATCAAATTTATATAATTAAAAAACAAATGAATCTTTAACACGATTATTCTTATTCACTGAAATATTGCAGGGATGTTGCTGCAATATTCACATTGCAATATTGTTACTGGAATGTTGCAGGAATATTGCTGCAATATTCACATTGCAATATTGCCACTGGAATGTTGCAGGAATATTGCTGCAATATTCACATTGCAATATTGCTACTGGAATGTTGCAGGAATATTGCTGCAATATTCACATTGCAATATTGCTACTGGAATGTTGCAGGAATATTGCTGCAATATTCACATTGCAATATTGCTACTGGAATGTTGCAGGAATATTGCTGCAATATTCACATTGCAATATTGCTACTGGAATGTTGCAGGAATATTGCTGCAATATTTCATGCTGTCTGGGTATGTGGGTTTATTGAAAAAAAAAGAGTATTTTTATAGATATATGATTTCTTGTAAGTCCTTTACATCTCCGCTTTTTGTCACTTTTCATCTCCTTTACCCAACTCACTTCTCTTTCAGTGGCTACAGCCGACTTTATCAAGAGACACGGTAGTGTCTCGCGCCAAGTTCACTGCGGAGCGAGACTCACGTACCGTGTATCTTTACGCGAAAATCCGAGTTTCAAGAGACCACTATGATGAGATCTCATATATGCACTAAATTTAGCGGAAAAATAATGGGCGCAATTGGAAGCTCGTGTCCAAATTATATAACAAAACTGATTTTATTTTTTTCCTACGTTCCGTATTACGGAAGATATATTGAGTTGAAGTTAAATTTTATTAAAAACTCTCGATTTTCATGATGAAATAATTCAGTCCTGCTCGTCGTCGTCGTCTGTTGGGCATCCTCATTCAATGTGTGTATGATACTATAAATTTGTCTCTCTTCAATCTGTACTGTAGTATCTTTTTCTTACTCCTGATACTTCCCATCATTTCACCTTTTATTATTACAAGGTCATGGGAACCTTTTTCTAACACACGTTATATCCATAAGTTTGTCTTTCTCTCTCACTTTACTCTGGCGGTCAACTTTAACACTATAATGAAAATAAATATTATCAAGAAACATAATAAAGAAAAAATATTATTATTATTATTATTTCTCTATTCTATATTTTTTCTGCTCTATCGGTAGGTTCCGAAATGAATTTTATTTTATAATTATATAGGTTTTATAGTTTTTAGGAATTTTTAAGAATAGGAATCACTTAGGAAAGTGCGCGACGACTCGGTGATTCAGTTATCCACTTTAAGTTAGGTATTTACCTCCTGTGGCACCACATTGGACCACTTAGTGGAAATGAAATATTTTGAACCGAGTATGTAAATGGCAAAAAAATTGAATTGCAAAAATTATTTTGGAAAATTTATTTTGATTAATTATTGTATTCGTAGTGAAAAAAGAAGTGATATCAAAAAAAAGGACAAACTTTTTTTATAAAAAAAGAAAAAAAAAGGCGCCAAGTTCATGTGTGGCAAAAAAATTGAATTACAAAAATTACTTTGGAAACTTTATTTCAAAAAAATTACTTTGCAAAAAGTTTATTTGAAAAAGTCACTTCGAAAAAATTACTTTACAAAAAGATTTGATATCAGTCATTATTGCCAAGTGCACAATATAAAGTTATAATCTAGTTATATTGTCAAAAATATCCCACTTTTAATACGAACGTACTTGGTGCGTCCGATCAGTTGATGGATTTTATATCAGTTAAAATTTTATGCATGATTAACATCATCAGTTACGCTTATCTCGGACGCGCCAAGTACGTTCGTATTAAAAGTGGGATATTTTTGACAATATAACTAGATTATAACTTTATATTGTGCACTTGGCAATAATGACTGATATCAAATCTTTTTGTAAAGTAATTTTTTCGAAGTGACTTTTTCAAATAAACTTTTTGCAAAGTAATTTTTTTGAAATAAAGTTTCCAAAGTAATTTTTGTAATTCAATTTTTTTGCCACACATGAACTTGGCGCCTTTTTTTTTCTTTTTTTATAAAAAAAGTTTGTCCTTTTTATTAGAAGTACCCGCATTCGCACTCGATAGTCAGGGACTGCAGTAAACCCACTATAGGTACAGCCGAACACTCAACTCCTCGTACGGAGCTGGCCTCCCACTTTACAGAGCTGCTGTTATATCTCCAGCGTAGTGATATATCATTATTTAAATTATGAAGCATAGAATAATTAGATATTGAGAAATTATGCCTTGAGAAATAGTATAATATAATATACTATGGATGTATTTTCGGACTATATAACAAGCTTCAAAATATTTATTTAAGGTGAGGGATCGTTGTCGACGCCACTATGCGTAGCTGAAGTGTATAGGATGGTAAGGTGAATTATTGATCGATATTCGAAAGGATATGGAGACACAAACACATTCAACTTGTAATCTATTGATTAAGGCAACTTGAATATTTACGATTATAATATTTGCTGATTGATTAACTAATAGAGTTTTGAACAGTTTTTATTGATGATCCACTTCACTCACCAACTTACACTCATAAATTCACTAGCACAATGTTATTCTTAATTTGAATCTATTTGACAAATGTAACGAATCAGCTTTTGAGCTTATTTATTTTATCGATTGAAGATATTAGCGATCATTGATTTTTACAGTGGTTTCTTAAAAGAATGATTTTTGAATTTGGGATCGTTATTGGTCAAATAAGATTTTGCGAGTTGTAACGACAATCAAGATTGCTGTGTTGATAGAAGTATGGAAAGGATATGGGAAGATTCATAAAGTAAGTTGATGCGTCCTTATAATAAAACGTCTTGCTCAGCATTTTGGGATATTAACGTGAAATGCTGTGAAATAAAATGCAATGTGGACCGCGGATTAGGTTTCCAGTGGGAAGAAGAATAGAAAAGTTTCTCTACAGGAAATAAGAAGTATTAACTTATTAGCTATAGAAAAAGAATAATTATAATAACAATAATTACAATAACATTATTAATAATATATTCTGAGGTGCGATCACAGAGAGACGACTTATAAATGAATGATTTGAATTACGGAGGGAAAAAGCGGAAAGGTCGCATGCGACTCAACATATATATGAGTAGATCCATTACTTTTCGATGAAACTGGGCGGGGGGGGGGGGGGGGGGGGGTCAATCGATTTTGCTGCCGATTTTTTCCCTTGAAGTACCTCACAAAAAAACCCTTCATGCCAAATTGCAACCCTCTATCATCCATAGATCAAGAAAACGAGCTTTCAAAAGGGCTAAAAATCAGCATTTTCAGCTTACCTTTAAAAATTTGTTCCTCCGAAACTTCAAGCTCAATTCAAATCGTTGAGATCTGATTCTCTTCATTACATTCTCTAGTATGTAAAAAAATATATTTCAAACCTCTTGATCACTTACCCTTTGTTTATAACAAAATTGAAAATGATGAAAATTTTCGTAAAATGACCATTTTCGAATGGTTGCCAAACATTCAATTTTCAACCGAATTCCTTTTGTTTGGGCTCATTCTTTTTTTTGATATATGCCCTTTGAGCAAGTGTTTTCAAAAAATTCATTTGTGTTTGGAAATCGGAAATATTTCGTGTCAAAGTTGACAAATTTTCAAAAATTGTTAACTTTAACCCTCCATAACTTTTTTCTATCAACTCCAAATCTCACCAAAATTCAACTGAACGTAGTCTATCATGTCTGGAACAACCCCTGACAAGGATTTTCTTAGCCCAAACTTTTGTAATTTTATACAGCCTGCTGAATATTGGGAAAATCAACAAAAATACTGTTATTTAAATCCAATTATGAAGCCAATAATTTATTTTTTTGATGCTCATTTTGCAGCATTTTAGGGGATGAATTCCTGGAATTGAGTCCATGCAATGTAAATAACTTAACGTCCTCCAATTATTTTTGAATTTGTGATTCGTACATTTACGAAATAGCCAACTATAATAATCAAAATATTGACATCTATGATGATGACAAATTTTTGAAATATTATCAGCATTGTCGAGTCTGAATTTCAAAAGTAAAATATCTTTCTTTTAAAACTGATTGATATCATGTAAAGTTGCTACCTCAGAATAAGTATTTAAATGACACTCAGTATCAGTAACTTTCCCTATGTTTAAATCTTCCTTTTCTTAAAATTCAACTTTGAAAACTTCAATAAAATTTGATGATTTGTTTGAAATTTCAATTATACAGGTTATTTGGATAAAACATTATTGTATGGGAATTAAGGTTATGGAATTTATGAGTGACAATATATTGCATTGAATACTGATATCCGTTACTAGTATTGGCTTACAACTTATGGATTAAGTAAATGCTTCAAAGGATTGTAGTAACACCATTGACTCCCAGATGGCAATAGTGATGAATTATGTGTGGCGTCTTACGTCACTGAATAGTTGAAACGAAAGTTCGAAAGTGTCGCCACTCAGTAAAACGGCGAGCAAACGTACTAGGACCATGAGGTATAAAGTACGCAAGTCCACTCACACACATTCTAGAAACAACCGCTCAGCCATCAACAGCAACGCAGCTACAACTATAGTGACAACAGTACAAAGCAATACTTAACAAAACAATCTAGTTTCTTTTGTAAAATATATATATCTTGTGTTCATGTTTTTAAATAAATGTACTTTCTAGTGTTTTCTGAATAAAATAAATTATTGTTAGGTTAATATCAAATACCTACGAGTGGTGACCCGCGACGTGATTAGCTTTGATTACGTACACAGAGCACGTGGACGCGAGTGCAACAATTTTCAAATTCTCCCACGTGGATGCAAAACATGACGCAAACACGCGCAGCAGCAAAGCAACAAGCCGACATCGCGATAAACGAAAGTGCAGTTACAATTAACAATAGTGTTGCTGAAAGTAGCAACGAACAGACTCATAGAGACAATCGCATCATACCAGAAGGTATTGTAACCATCGCAAAACCACAACTACTTCCGTTCATGAAGGAACACCCTGAAGTGTAGTTTGTTTCAATCGAGTTAGAGTTCGACGCAACAATAACAAGTGATGATAAAGCAAAATACAATGCAACTGTCACGTCTTCTGCTTAATTTGTGGACGAATTTTCACTACGCGCATTTTTCTTTTTAAATCATATCTTTAGTCGGTACCATAAATCAGGCCCCAAATTGGAAAAGCCTGTACTTTTGAGAGTTGATATCGATCTCGATGAGGACGCATTCCAGATTTTATGACTTTTCACAAGAATCAATGACTCACAGGATGCGCTGATAGATTTTCCTAATACACATTAGGTCATGGAAAATGGAATGCGTCGATAAAGGCAATCGATGGGTCCGTCGCCAACGCTAAGTGCATATGTGCGTTAAGTTCATGCTAACGCGAAATTTATTTGTTTACATTCCAACCCAAAAAGTCACATACTCCTCACCCAAAAATGCTCTAGTTTGACGGATATATATAAACCTCTTGATCATAGCAGGATTCGTCTTAGTTTCAATTCAGTTCTCAACCTGGTTCAGTCAGTCTGATCATTACCGAACGGCCGCAGACCCGCGAGAAAGTCTGCATTGATCCAGAATCGGAAATCAATCAGCCTCGCGTAAAATAATAATTAACTTGGCCTCATCTACCGAACGTAGTTCAGCTCAAGTGCAAAAAGTGGAATTTAGTTTGATGTACCGAACGTAATTCAATTAAATAGTAATAGTCACGTTAACAGCAGTGGACCCGCGAAGTGCCTTATTGATCGAACATCAATTAGAGTCACGTTACGTAAATCTAAACCCTCTAGCACTATAAGAAGAAAGCTGAGAGTAATAAAATAAACTGTTAAACAATTGTCGTACTCGAGACAAGTGAAGTCGAGTGTTGTTAAACTAAATTCAGCTCCGCTACGTGAATCCACGTATAATCATAAGAAGTGGCACCACCCCACAAGCGCCAGTATTTGGTAAGAGTAATTGTATTTTTATTATACATATGTACTTTATTTTCTTGCATTAATATACATGACATTGTCTCCAAACATTCTTCATTATTTTCATCCCATTCCCAATAGAAATAGAAAACGAGGCCTCTCGAGGCCTTGGTGAATAAACTACCTGCTCCTTGACCCTCTACTTCCTATACCTACAAGCCACGCGGGTTGTCATAAGACAATGGAGGAGAAACAAGCACATACCGCTCGATGCAAGTTACTCGATATAAAATATATAGGGGGTTATCTTCTCAATTAAAAGGCGTCCAACTCAGGACGTCACACAACCGTCAGAGCCCTTGGACCGGACATCATGTCACAAATTACAGATATTCTGCTGAATCCACCGGAAACAGACAGGTATAAGAACCTCAAAAAAGTATCAAATCAAACAAATTTGTGATTCTAGGCGAAAGCGAATCCATAAGTTAATGACAGACATGACTTTGGGTGACAAAAAACCGTCTCAACTTTTACGCGAGATGAGAGAACTTGCCGTGGGCAACGCCAAAGATGACATCATACACTCTCTTTGGTTACAACGGTTGCCAGACAACATCAAACCAATGTTAGCAATGTCAGAAAACCTTGACCTGAACACATTGGCTGAAATGGCAGACAGGATAATAGAATCCACAAATAGCTCATAAGTGATGGCATCAAATCACAAAAACACAAAACCAGAGCTCGTCACACTCACCAGTGAGTTATTCAAACAAATGACGGAGATGCAACGCACACTGGTGCAATGCACTAAAGAAATTCCGCAACTGAAAACGAATCATCCAAACAATACGAAACGAAACTTCCAAGGGGGAACAAAAGCGCAACCACCACAAAACGTTTGTTACTATCACAACAAGTTTCGACAAAACGCCAAGCGCTGCATACTTCCGTGTAGTTTTTCCAACAAGGCACAGGAAAACTAAAACAGCTGTCGTCAGTCAAGGCGGTGGGCGACAGCAACGAACCCAACAACATACACAAGGAGTTTTGACTACATGACAAAGATCGACACACCAATCAGAGATTCCTGATTGATTCTGGGTCTATCGTCTCAATAGTTCCAGTTCATAAATTCAAACCAGAAAACTGCCACCAAATAACATCACTATTCGCTGCAAATTCAACCGAGATACGCACATACGACACAGTATCATTAAATATCGATTTTATTGAGAGTTGCTTTACGTTAAATAGAATTAATATTATAGTAGAACATTTATAGATTGATTTATTAAATATAATTTGAATAGATTCGTACAATTTATATATAGAATTGTGATCGTACATCGGAAACAACTAACTCACTTAATCATTCACACACCCGTTTATATACAAAAATAAGATAAACAAAGGTTGGTATGCACCACAATCAAAACAGAGACAAGTGTGACTTGCATCGAACGTATAATTCCAACACGCCCCCTCAAGACACACATGTTTTCGTTGTTCGCAATAATTTAATTTTTAAACCAAGACCAACCATACATTTTTCGTGACTAGCTTTACCCAAAGGTTTGGTCAATATATCGGCGATCATATTCTCACTTGATACATGATTTAGGTCAACTAATTTATTACAGACAACATCTCTTACATAGTGGTATTTAATGTCTATATGTTTGGTTCGGGCATGAAATATTGGATTATTTGCTAGAAATTGTGCACCTTGATTGTCTACATTTATAACGACTTTTGCGTGTTGACTCATGCCGAGTTCACACAACAGACTCTTCAAATACACAGCTTCTTTTGTTGCCTCACACAAACTCACATACTCAGCCTCAGTTGAAGATAAAGCCACAGTGCGTTGTTTTTGCGACTTCCATGTTATAGCTGAATTACTTAATAAAAATACATAACCGGTATAAGAACATCTACTGACTATACAGCCTCCCCAATCCGAATCTGTATAACCAATTAATGACTCATTATTCTTTTTGTAACTTAGACCAAAATTAAATGTGCCAGCTAAAAATCGTAATACTCGCTTAGCTGCTATCCAATGACTTTTACATGGATTATTTGAAAATAGAGCTAATCTCGATACAACATTTGAAATATCTGGACGTGTAGCAACCGATAAATACATCAAAGCACCGATTAATTTTCTATATGGATAATTATCTTTCAACAATTCATTATTCGTCTCATTATGAATACTTGTGGATAACTCTGATGGAGTTGACACATGATTACAATTCTCCATTCCAAATTCATTAAGTAAACCCAATATATAATTTGATTGAGATAATATAATTTCGCTTTGACGCTGATCAATTTCTAAGCCTAAACAATATTTGGCAACCCCAATGTCTTTTAACTCAAAATATTTCTTAAGTTCTATTTTAATGTTTACAATTTTATTTTCGCAATTTGACGCAATAAGTATGTCATCGACGTAAATCAAAACAAAGAGCATCTCCCCATTATCATTATTCTCATTATAAAATAAGCATGGTTCATTTATTGTAGGTTTTAAATTCATCTTTGTAAGCTTGTCATTTAAAGTGTCGTACCACTGTCTCCCCGCTTGACGTAAGCCGTACAGTGCCTTTTTCAATCTACATACATTCGCGCCACCACGTAACTTGTTCAACATCTCTTTTGCACGCTCATTAATTACTTTTGACGTCATACGTTTGTTTACAATACTATCTAATACTTGCTCAATCATACCAGGCATTTGCATGTACACTTCTTCATTTAACACACCGTTCAAATACGCAGTAACAACATCAAATTGTTTCAGTTTTAAATTATATTGTACACAGAGGGCTAGCATTAATCGTAACGTATCTAAGCGGGCTACAGGAGCAAAAGTTTGGTGATAGTCAATGCCGTATCTCTGGCTGTACCCCTTTGCTACTAAGCGTGCCTTTCTTTTTGTGATTTCACCATCAGCACCGTATTTATTTGTTAAGACATATCGACATCCAACAACATTTTTGATGTCTGTCTTTTCAATGATATCCCATATATCATTTTTAATAATACTTATAATTTCATTTTCAATTGCATTGTACCACTCATCGCGACTTTCACCATTTAAAGCTTCATGCATTGAAACTTCGACAGCACCCGCGAACTCATGTTCATGTTCTTCTTGTTCGCTTTCATGTTGATCTTCTGTCGTATGAAATAGTTTTCTCGGACGTCCCCTCGCACCTGTGCGTACAATACGAGGGCGACCAGGTGCGCGCTTGATTTCATCGACACTTGGTACTTCATTTGATTCACTTAACTCTTCTATTTCATCATCATAATCATCACATTCATTTTCATGTTCATGTAAAATTTCGACTGAATTCTTTTCACGTTCAACGATATCACATGGATGACTTAATGATTGTGGATTAGCTTGAACAGTATTATTATTTTCATTCATTATTTTTACCTCGCGTGCATGTATACTTTTTCTTGACGATGCAATCCAAACACGATATTCTTTTCTATCACGAGGATATCCGACAAACGTACCTTCTATAGATCTTTGAGCCAATTTATCTTTGTTGGGAGTTTTGTCAAGTATCATGACCTTGGCACCGAATTTGAATAATTTATTTAGTATTAATTCACTTTTCATCCACTTCACATACGGTATTGCACCATTTAAAGAGCTTGTGGGGCATCGATTCCTCAAATAGCAGGCTGTTGCTACGGCCTCTGCCCAAAAGTATGCAGGTAAATTTGATTGTAATAATAAACACCGAGCCATGTCTAATAATGTCCGATTCTTTCGCTCGGCTACACCGTTTTGTTGAGGTGTATATGGAATTGTTAATCTACGTGTAATTCCATTTTGTGCTAAGTATTCGTCGAACTCGTGATTGCAATACTCACGTCCGTTATCACTTTGCAAACTTTTTATTTTATTTCCTGTTTGTCTCTCTGCAAATGCCTGGTATAATTTGAACGCTTCAAAAACACCACTTTTATTCTTTAAGAAATACACTTCACACCATCTCGAACTATCGTCGATGAATGTTACACAATATCTCGATTTATTTGTTGATTCGACTCTAAATGGTCCAATAACATCAGAATGTACTATTTGCAATAGTTCTTGACTCAACTTTTGGCGTTTAACAAATGAAGATTCAGTCATTTTTCCTTTCAAACATATTTCACACCGTGATAAATCTTGAAAATCACTCATTTTAAATTTTGGTATAATGTTATTCCTCATTAATATTACCATATCTTTTCAATTTAAATGACCGAGACACTCGTGCCAATTTCGCACTTGTATATTATCACTTACAGCGACTCCTGCTCTATCAGTTTTTTTCACGTATATAATAAAGGTCGCCACGACTATCGGCAATCATTTTTACATCACCTTTATTATCCGTTACATATGCGTGTGATCCGCGAAAAAATACATTGTGGCCTCTGTCAATTATTCGTGACACTGAAATTAAGTTTGTTCTTAAATCCGGAACGTACAAGGTATCTTAAAACTCAATTAATCGACTACCTTTTTCACACATGGCATTTATATTTACAACTCCCTTGCCTTTAACTATTGTCGAAGCTTGATTTGCCAGGTTCAACTTGCAATTTGTGGGCCCACTCAAAGACTTGAAGAGATTTAAATCACCACATAAATGCGCCGTGCATCCACTATCCAAGATCCACTCGCGATTCATACATGATGATTTCTCACCATCTTCTACTGTGTGAAATACAGCATACGTTTCGTCTACATTATTTGCCGTCGGTTGACTTGACTGTTGGTTACCACTCGATTTACGTGAATAACATTTACTAGCTATATGCCCAACTTTTCCACATCGATAACACTTCATCTTCTTACTTTTATCGTTATTGTTATTATTGGTATAGTTATTATTCATGTTGTTATTATTCTTTGGCCACTTTGTTTTGTTTGCACTTTTGACTGCATTCCATACGTCAACTGTAACTTCGCCCGATGCATGTTTACGCGCTTCACTCTCCTCTACTATTTTCACCTTCAAAACCTCAGCAGTGGGCAATTCATCGCGTGATTCGATGGCACACCGAAAATTCTCGAACGATACCGGGAGACTGTATAATAACATGATAGATAACAAGTCACCGTTGATTTTCACTTGCATCGATTCCAATTTGTCAACAGCGTCGAAAAATTTATTAATATGCTCTCGCACATCGCCTCCCTCTTCGAGCTTCTGCATTATCAAGCGTTTCAATAACGTTGCCTTTTTTGCTGGTCCTTTGGATGCATATATGGATTCTAACTTCAACCAAACTTCACGTGAAGTTTCACAACCACGAATCTGTTTCAATTCCGATGGATGTATGGCCAATATCAATTCAGCCTTCGCCTTTTGATCCCGTTTATCCCAAGCCATCCGCGCTTCATTCAAAGTCGCCTCATTTGGACCTGTCACCAATTCTGGCTTCACAATTGTTCCGATTACATATTCCCATAAATCACATCTCGTCAACAATGCTTCCACTTGCATTGTCCATGTATCATAGTTATCCTTCGACAACAATTCAAGACGTGTATTACTTATTACACTCGCCATTTTCTTTACGAATAAAATCGTTCAATTATTGTCGACCGCGTGGTGATACATTCACTACTAATTTAATTATTTAATTCAACAAAACTGCCTCAGATCTCAAAAATATGAACTGGGCCCATAACCTATTGAGAGTTGCTTTACGTTAAATAGAATTAATATTATAGTAGAACATTTATAGATTGATTTATTAAATTTAATTTGAATAGGTTCGTACAATTTATATATAGAATTGTGATCGTACATCGGAAACAACTAACTCACTTAATCATTCACACACCCGTTTATATATAAAAATAAGATAAACAAAGGTTGGTATGCACCACAATCAAAACAGAGACAAGTGTGACTTGCATCGAACGTATAATTCCAACAGATTTAAATGTAAAACGTAATTTTACATGGAACTTTATAGTCGCAGATATACACACAGCCATAATTGGAGCAGACTTATTAATGAATTACAATCTACTAATTGATCTCAAAAACCAGCGACTCATTGATCCAACTATCAATTTAACGTCTGAAGGCCAGATGTTAAAAACAACACATTTTGGAATTTCAACGATCAATCCATCAACGCCATTCGCAAAAATTCTGGAAGATTATAAAGAAATCACTCGGCCATTTCATAGAGTCAATGTGGTAAAATCTGATTTTGCTCATCGAATTATTACTAATGGCTTACCAATTTCAGAGCCACCGAGAAAATTAGCCGGAGAGAAAGCCACTGGTGCAAAAGCAGAAATAAATCACCTTCTGGAGATTGGAGCCTGCAGACCATTTAGCAGCTCGTGGGCAAGTCCGATTCATATGATTCAGAAATCCAATCAAGGCTGGCGACTTTGCGGTGATTATCGAAAGCTCAACTCGGTGACAGTCCCAGACAAATATCCACCACCACTAATTCAAGATCTATTCCAAAAACTACATGGGAAGAAAATTTTCTCAACAATCGATCTTGAAAGGGCTTACCACCAAGTACCAATGCACACAGACGACGTCTCAAAAACAGCAATAACTACACCATGGGGATTGTATGAGTACGTTGTAATGCCTTTCAGGTTGAAAAACGCAGCCCAGACATTTCAACGTTACATCGATTCTGTGCTGCGTGGATTGGACTTCACATCCGTTTACATTGACGGCATATTGGTAATGTCTCGAGACGTGGAAGAACACAAACAACATTTACGACAAATATTTCAAAGGCTGAAAGACCACTCACTATCAATAAACGTTGAAAAATGTACCGTTGCACAACCAGAGGTCAAATTTCTAGGATACACAATAACTAACCAGGGTTACATACCAACAACGGACAAACTGGACAAAATCATCAACTATCCAAAACCAAAAACAGTTGTGGACTTGAGAAGATTTCTTGGAATGGTAAATTACAACAGACAATGCATTCCAAACGCTGCAAAACTTCAAGCTCCTCTCAATGACTATCTTAAAGACTCGAAGAAGAATGACAAGAGGCCAATCACTTGGACAGAGCAGTCCGACAAGGCGTTTGAAGATAAAAAAGACAGTCTAATCAACATCACAAAAACTGCGTTCTTATCACCAACAGCACAAATAACACTTATTACTGACACTTCCTCTACAGTTATAGGAGCGTCTTTAGAACAACTGGAAGATAACGTTTGGAAACCTATAGGGTTTTTCTCCAGAAAACTGAGTGATACAGAACAACGATATGCTACATACGACAGAGAGCTTCTCGCTATATTTGCCGCTGTCAAACACTTTCGACACTTATTGAAATGTTGACAGTTTATAATCAAGACAGATCACAAACCACTAACGTACGCTTTCAAGCGCGACAACTCAGCGGATTAGATTACATTTCACAATTTTTCATCGATATCATCTACGTGAAAGGGGAGGAAAATGAAGTCGCCGATGCTCTCTCAAGGATCAACACGATAAATATGCCGACAGTTTTAGACGCTGAAACAATACAAACACAGCAAGAAAACGACGAGGAACTACTGGATCTTCTCCAGAATCCCTCAAGCCTCAAACTACAGGAAATAACGATCGATGACAACAACAAAATATTTTGCGACGTATCATCAGGGATTGTACGACCGTACATACCTGAAATACTACGTAAACAAACATTTGACATGATACACGGCATCTCACATCCTAGTGGCAGAAATACTTCGAAACAATTAAGAGAAAAATTTATTTGGCCTGAAATTAAAAAAGACGCAACGCAATGGGCAAGAGAATGTTTAGATTGCCAACAATTAAAAGTTCACAGACACACGAGACTTCAACCAAATCATATAGATGTTCCAAAGAGTCGATTCAACCACCTACATATTGACATCATAGTACCATCAGAGATTCATGGTTACAAATACTGTTTGACTATGATCGACAGATTTACCAGATGGCCGGAAGCAGTATGCTTAAAAGACATCGCAGCTGAAACTGTAACCAGAGCGCTTTTTGACAACTAGGTTTCCCGCTTTGGCACACTACTAACTATTACTACAGATCAAGGCAGTCAATTTGAGTCATCACTATTTCATGCAATGGCGAAATTTTTCGGAACCGTTAAAAACCGCACAACTCCGTATCATTCACAATCAAACAGGCTGGTAGAAAGGTGGCATCATACACTAAAAACTGCATTGATGTGCTTACCAAAACCATGGGTGGAGATTTTGTCAATAGTGCTGCTTGGGTTAAGAAATAGTTTAAAGAAGATCTACAAGCTTCACCAGCAGAGCTGGTATACGGTATTAATTTAAGAGTTCCTGGAGAATTTTTTGTTACAGAACACCGTCCAGCAGATCCACAGATATTCCTGGAAAAGTATCGAGAATTTGCACGAGGCTTACGACCTACACCCATGGTACACCACAACAAAACATAAATATTTGTACTGAAAGACATCGAAACTTGTTCTCATGTATTTGTACGGTGTGACCATACAAAAAAACTATTGGATAGGCCATACATGGGACCATACAAAGTGGTCAAGAGCATCAGCGACCGAGTATTCACAGTTGAGATAAATGGTCAACACAAAAACATCAGCATGGACAAGCTAAAACCAGCATACATAAGCAAGAAGAATGACGATTCGATTCCAGAATCAGCTGACCAAAGACAAGCCGTTGCCATGCATCCACATCACTGGGGCCCTTCCTCAGACGAACCAAAGAGGATTTACTAAAGATCGTGACTTTCAAATCTTACCGCTACAAAGTCATTCGGGGGGGGGGGGGGGGGGGGGGGGGGGGGGGGGTAGATGTGGCGTCATACGTCACTGAATAGTTAAAACTAAAGTTCGAAAGTGTCGCTACTCAGTAAAACGGCGAGCAAACGTACTAGGACCATGAGGTATGTAGTACGCAAGAACACTCACACACATTCTAGAAACAACCGCTCAGCCATCAACAGCAACGCAGCTACAGCTATAACGACAACAGGCCAAAGCAATACTTAATAAAACAATCTAGTTTCTTTTGCCGAATATATATATTTTGTGTTCATGTTTTTAAATAAATATACTTTCTAGTGTTTTCTAAATAAAATAAATTATTGTTAGGTTACTATCAAATACCTACATATGGATTTTCAATCATCGATCAGTGATGTGCATGCGCACTAAAAAATATATGGCGCTGTATACCTATATTCATTATTTTATTATTTTATCATTTTATTTTCTTATTATAAAATAAGTAACGAAACAAAATTATTTTATCTCAATTATTTTCATTCAACGATACATTTATAAATAGCGATGATGATAATGCGGATAACATTAATAAATGCAATGATGATTATGAACATGTGAACCAGATTGTAATGAATTTGAAAAAAGAAATTTGTTTAAATGATAAAAATTAACTACAATATACGAATCACAAATTCAAAAATAATTGGTGGATGTTAAGATATTTACGTTGCACGGACTTAATTCCAGGAATCCATCCCCTGAAATGCTGCAAAATGAGCATCAAAAAAATGAATTATTGGCTTCATAATTGGATTTAAATAACAGTATTTTTGCTGATTTTCCCAATATTCAGCAGGCTGTATAAAATCACAAAAATTTGGACCAAGAAAATCCTTGTCAGGGGTTGTTCTCGACATAATAGACTACGTCTAGTTAAATTTTGGTGAAATTTAGAGTTGATAGAAAAAAGTTATGGAGGGTTAAAGTTAACAATTTTCGAAAATTTGTCAACTTTGACACGAAATATTTCCGATTTCCAAACACAAATGAATTTTTTGAAGGCACTTGCTTAAAGGGCATACCTCAACGAAAAGAATGAGCCCAAACAGGAAGAAATCGGTTGAAAATTGAATGTTTGGCAGCCATTTAGAAATGGTCATTTTACAAAAATTTTCATCATTTTCAATTTTGTTATAAACAGAGGGTAAAGATCAAGAGGTTCGAAATATTTTTTTACATACTAGAGAATGTAATGAAGAGAATCAGAATTCAACGATTTGAATCGAGCTTGAAGTTTCGGAGAAAGAAGTTTTTAAAGGTAGGCTGAAAATGCTGATTTTCAGCCCTTTTGAAAGCTCGTTTTCTTGATCTTTGGATGATAGAGGGTTGCAATTTGGCATAAGGGGTTTTTTTTATCAGGTACTTCAAGGGAAGAAATCGGCAGCAAAATCGATTGACCCCCCCCCCCCCCCCCCCCCGCTCAGTTTTATCGAAAAGTAATGGATCTACTCATACGTATAATATGTATACAGGGTGTGGCGGAATAAATGTCTTTCCCTTTATAGACAGACATTAGAGATTATTCTGATGCAAAATTTCTTTGACTACTGCAAATCGGTCTATCTGATTTTGAATTATTAGTTAACTAAGAGTGGCCAATCAGAGTGCGTAATTTTCGCGCTACAAAAGTGGAAGGGTGAAGGTGCAAAAAAAGGATTCTAAAATCGACCTCTGGTAAATATTCTTGAAGTCGGTATTACCCTGGGTCCTACGGTCATTTTCCGACACTAGATGGGCCCGCTACGCTTTTCCAGATGAGTTTTCTGACGAAATTTCTTTCCCTTGAGCGATACGAGTATACTGAGTGTACCAAAAAGTTATGTGCTTACGAATCCTCCATCATACTGGCTTTAAAATTGTACAATGACATAAATATTTTCTCTATCGTTTTTTTTTTTTTTTTTTATTCACACAAGCGGTATTTGAGAATCCAATTTGATTGAACCATTTATTTCCATATATGATCATTTCAACATAATGATTGTATTAAATTTTTCGCGATATTAAGAATACTCTAAATAGTTTTCGATTTGTTTTAAGTAACAGTTGCACACTAAAATAAGATACTATTCGAAAGTTTCAATTATTTAATTTGACAAATGATTATTTCGTTAAAATGTTTTTTTTTTCATCATTTTCCATTAAACAAATGGATCTTGATGGATATAGTCATGAGAAAAGATAAAAATTACTCGATTCTCATGTTCAATGTAGGGAAAATCGTGATATGGGCATTATGAAAAATGACTGGCCGATGATTGAAAAAAAACATTTTGATGAAATAATTATTTGGCAAATTAAATATTTAGAAATTCAAAATTGTATCTTATTTTAATATGCAACTATCGCTTATAACAAATCGAAAACTATCTAGAGTATTTTTAATTTCGCGAAAAATTTGATCAAAATAATTCTGTTGAGGTGACAAACAAATGAAAATAAATAGTTTAATCAAATTGGATTCTTAAATATCGCTTGTGTGAATGACAAGAAACGATAGAGAAAATATTTATGTCATTGTGCAATTTTAGAGCCAGTATGATGGAGCATGCAAAGGCTAAAATGAATTTTTTTTTCTTACATTCATAAATCAAATACAAACTTTTTATGTGAAATCAAAAGGTATCAACTACAGCGTGCTAAAATTTCGTCCTGGATAATTTTTTGCCCGCTTTCATATGCAAAGGCTATAATCAATTATTTTTTCTTAGTTATTAATAAAATACAATCTTTTTATGTGAAATCAAAATGTATCTACTACGGCATGCCTAAATTTCGCCCTAGATAATTTTTTACCCGCGCTCTTATCAATCCGCTTTTTAACTTTTTTTAAACATTTTATGAACATTGAATTAAATGTGTTTTTGACCTTTGAATTATAAATGTAACGAAGTCTTGTACGGAATTTATTTGGAAATAAGATTAGTGTCCATGTGATTTTTTTTCTGGGTTGCACATACTAATATTTGATTTGAGGGGGGAGCTGCCATAAAACAAAAAAAAGGGTCCAAACTGACACTACCTGCAGTTGTACTTGGTAAAATGAAATCATTTCGGTTTTCTACTGAAGAAAATTTGAAAAAAATACTTTTATCTATAAAAATCCCCAATAATACTAATGATCATTTACCAATCATTTGTTTTCTTATACTTATTAATGATATGCAAAGTTTTCGTGTAAAATCAAAACGTGCCAACTACAACATGTCAACATTTCGGTCCTAAATAATTATTCACCCGTGTTCTTATCAATCCACAATTCAACTTTTTTTTAAAGATTTTATTATTAAATTACATACGTTTTCGTTTGAATTATTGTAATACTGAAACCATGTGAGAAATTTCATGTACCAATTTTGTAATCGGAGGGGAGCTCTCATAAAACAAAAAAAAAGGGTAGGCGCTGACACTACCTGAAGTTGTAGATGGTACAATGGAATTATTTTGGTTTTCTAAGACGTGTGAAATGAATATTTTTTGTAAAAACTCCTAACAACGCTATACCGATTATCTATATCAATCATTTCTTCTGTAACAGTTATTAATAAAATGCAAAGCGATCGTACTATTTATACTATGATAAAAGTATTTATACTTTTTTCAAAAATGTTTGACTTTGTTTAAACATTTCATAATTGAATCAGTTGCGTTTTCGTTTAAATTATTGGAATACGGAAATCTTGTGCGAAATTTATTAAAAGGTGAAGATTATTTTAGAATCGATCAGTATAGAGTATAAGCTGTCATGAAAAAAAAAAGGGTCGGGGCTGACACTACCTGAAGTTGTGGTTGGTAGAATGAAATTATTTCGGTTTTCTACCGTGTTTGGAAGGAATATTTTCTTTTGCAATAATCCCTAACAACGTTATTAATCGTATGTCAATTGTGCTTCTCGGAATTTATATTTGTTTCATGCGCATATATTTTCATTTTATGATTGCTGACTCTGACGCTTGATTTCTTGTTCAGAATAATCAACTTCTTTTTTGCTACTTATCAACATGAAATACATTCAATTTCATTTCAGCTACATCAGTTTTTTATAGTGAAGCGTTTGTCAATGCGTCTCGATTGATATAATTAATTTCTATCATTCATCATGCATAAATTTTGTCTTCTTCAGAAATATTTCAAAAATATTGTGCTGAAAAGAAAGACTCAGGTAAGGCCGATACCCTATGTCCGTATACCTGCATACACTCACTCTCTCGGTGAAATTATTATTGATGGGGACCAGTTATGTCTTCTCTATTTGGAATTACATTAATTGTTTGTCAAAAGTTATCTATTGGAGCTGGTTGTATAGAAAACAAATAACCAGCAATAATTAGTGACTTTTGGCTTATATTCAACAAAGATATTATTTGTTTATTTGTTTAAAAAGGTTCAGATCATCAATTATGGATGATAATTTAAAATGATTTTTCCTGAAAAATATAAATATGCCAAATAACTTTTATTTTTCTGTAAAATAAATAATTTATTCAAACAAATGTCCATTCGGAAAGTCAGATTTTTGCATGAAATGAGTTATTATTTATTAGGTGATTTTTTTCTCCAGCATTACTGCTGTCTTAGAAAAGGCAATTACAGAAATTTCATTTTCAATTCATCTTGGTACAATAATGTTATAGACATTATTGTGACAATGTTTTTTTGGTAGCGGTTCATTTGTCGTCGTTTATATTACTTGTTTATTTCATTCAAATTATTTGTTATATTACATGAAGGCATTATAAAACTTTATCCAACATTTGAATATTGGATATAGTAAAAGTTTTTTTGTTATTTCAAAGATTTTGCGCATTATAAGTAGTAATAAATTCGCTAAAAGCAATAAATTGAAAAAAATTGAACGATTGATGGCAGGATATGTATAATATTTCTTTTTTTTTTTAATTGGTATGTGCTTTGGTTTATTTTTCATTCATTTTTAAATAGGGGAATTTGTTTATTATAAATGGCACACCATTTTGAACTTGACATTTTCCGAATTTTTGTATCTTGTATACATTAAATTTAATCAACAAATAATTCAGGATTTTGCATAGAACAGTTCTAATTTTATCTAATCTTCCTGGGCATGGAATTCATTGTCTCGAGTGCAACTTATGTGCTTGAATTCGTTTTTTTTTTTTTTTTTTGGCATTTTTCACAATATTATATTGACTTTAAATGTGTATATTGACAAGAAAAAATTATTGTAGTAGACAAATAAAAGATATTCACAATTTTATTATTTGATTCGTTTTTCCATGCTCGCTTTTCATTACAAATTTAGTTAAAAAATTACAATTTTTCTCTTGATCCTCTTCCATACAACTCTTTTCCAGAAAAATTAAATCTTCATTAGATCAGATATTAATGAATATTTTCGGTCGCAAGTCTCACAGCGTGCTTGTCAGAAATTTCAGACGCATGATTTTATCTTTCACTCGCAAATATTAACAACGTTGCATCACAATTTGAAAATATTTGTTGTTCATTTTCAAGGTTTAATATAAAAGCACCTACTCCAACAAAGGACAAAAAAAATATTTCGATTGTGCCATAATTCAAGTCAAAATATTAAATTAACTACATATTTCAAAACGAAAGCACTACAATATTTTAGAGCAAAACAAATTACTAGTAGTAGCCAGTGAAATCTATTCTCTTTGGAATAACATTAATTTTTAGTTTATTACTACTACGATGGTTTTTTGAATAAACTGTTGATGATATAATTTGGAATGTTTCTTTCAAGAAAATAAAAAAGGGCTGAGTGTTTTTTATTTTGTATGAAAAATAAACATACGTATTAACAGAAGACTATTGGCCATTATAAATTGTTGATTTAGATGAATTACTACTTGTTAGGCATGTACTGTCCATTTTTAGCACTTGAATTGTCATGGGTGACGAGAGCTGCTGCAATTTTGTAAGAAAAACTCATTTTCTAATTCTACATTCTGAGAAATTATCCTATCCGATTGAAACGTGCAGACCCCTCTTCTCATTTTCAGGGGCAATGTCGTAAAATGGAGTATAATTTGCTTTACCTTCATTAATTTATGCTATGGGCATTATGAGAAGTGTCTGTATGGTGTTGATACTGTGCAAACACTACAATCCATTTTTTTTCTTACAATTTTTGTTTTTTTTTTACAATTTTGGAGTAATACTAAATATTTCCGTGTAAAACTATCGAGTGTTAATTACTATACATGAACATTTCGAACTATTTAATTTTCTAGCTACGTAATCATCGATGATTAATTTAACTTTTTCGAAACATTCTTTGAATGGGTCAAATGCGTTCTTCGTCAAATTATGAAAATACCGAATTCTGTTTGATTTTCATTCTATATTTCAATTTTGAAGTCGATGATGAGCTATCATAAAAAAAGGTCGACACTGACACTACCTGAAATTGTAGTTGCTTACACCAAATTATTTCAATTTCCACAACTCAATTGAGGAAGGAATTTTTTCATTTGTTTTCATATTTTTTCCGGTGAAATAGAAATGTCCTGAATAATTTCTGATTTGTCGACGAAATAGTAATTCATGTGAATAAAACTTGTTCAATTTAATGAATTATGATTCAGTAGACATACAATACCCCATGTAGAAATTGCCCGGCATCTGCCGATGATACCATTGGCATTATATAGGCCCCATCGTAAAAGCCCATATATATTTGTGACCATAGGCACTACATAGGTCCGATATGCATGAAGTGAGCGGGGCCAATATAAACCCAATGGTACTGGCTATGATCGGCCCTATGCGTTTTGCCAATATTAGCCCAATGATATGCCAATGGTCCGCCCATCTATAGTTTTATACTGCCAGGACAACGTACCCTATACTGTGCCCATATAAAATAGACAATAGGGCCCGTGTAGTGCCAATAGTAATGCCTATGATCGGCCCTATGCATGTTGCCTATATTAGCCCAGTGATCGGCCAATGGTCCGCCCATCTATAGTTTTATACCGGTGCGACAACGTAGCCTATATTGTCCCTATATGAAATAGACGATGGGGCCTGTGTAGTGCCAATAATATTGCCTATGATCGGCCCTATGCGTGTTGCCTACATTAGCCCAATGATCGGCCAATGGTTCACCCGTCTAACTATAGTTTTATACCGACGCGACAACAATTATTATAGCCCTACATTGAGCCCTTATAAAGTAGCTGTAACTGAAAGCTGTAATTGACCAAATACGTATAGATATATATTTGTGGATGGCGAAAGTAAAAGTTCAATGAATCATATTCAGTATTCACAGTCATTATCAAGCAGTATAGACGTCAAGTAATTTTTTCAACATATTTACATATGCTGCAGCTCTTAATTTTTATTTGATTCACACAACGTACAAGAACGCATATGTATGTGAATATATATATGTATATATATAATATAGTAATTAATATACATTAAAAATATTTTTACGCTTGCTAATAATTATATCAGTGGAATCACATAAATTAAATAGGAAAATGTCAAGTTATTATCGCACAAAGAAATATATATATATTCTATGCAGTACAAATTATATATGCGCTAGCTGGCTCAGTTGGCAACGCAGCAGCTTGGCAGTCCAAAGGGTTCGAGTTCAAATCCCACCTCGGGAAATATATTTCTATGTTTTCAGTATATGTTTATATGTATATTCTTTATTTGTTTGTGTTTATTGATAAATGTTTAATAATTTTCATATTACCCATGTATCACGTATAATATTCGCTATTTAAAATGTGACAATCAGAACGCTGCTTTAATTATTTCAGTAAACTCGAATTATAATAATAATATAGAAAAAACAAATAATTTTTTTTTCATTATTTCAATCAAAATATGTCCATTTTTTATGTTTTTTATACATATATTTTTTATGTGCACTCAGTGAATTATTTACTTTTTTAAACAAATGATAGTGTACTATGTATATATATATATATATATAGCAATTCTATATTGGCTTTACATTGGGCTCAATGGCATTTGCCAATATAGGCCCGACGTGATCATTCTGACCGAGGGCTAATATTGGCTGCGAATCGTGGGCCGATGTAGGTATTATAAAGAGTCTATCTTGGCCCAATCACGGCGAAACGACGATTTCTACATAGGCCCCATACTCCTGGAGTATTGGCACTATATTGGCTCTATGTAGGCAGTCATACTGGGCCCAATGGTGTAGCCCATATTGGCCCGGCGTGATCATCCCGATGCAGGGCCGTTATAGGCAAAGGGTCATGGGCCCATATATATGATGAGCATGCCGATGTAGGGCCAATATAGGCCCCATCGTCAATTTCTACCTGGGTGCATATCAATATAAATGATTAGGTATAATTTTCTTTTATTTTATTGTTTTTTTTTTATAATAAACTCTTGCATTATTGACATTGCAATTTTGTTGATAATTAATAATCAATTTTATTCTTCACCGAAAAATTTTTTGAATTTTTTTGTTTTTACAATAATTTCTAATCGGATTGTACATTCCTATGGATTCCGTACAGGTCAAAAAGACCCATACCAAATAAAATATCTCACAACACTGCAGAAACATCTTGATTTAGCTAGTGCTATCGCATTATTCTCCAATCAAAGAGTTGATCGTAGTTTGCTTGGTACAATTGGCGAACGTTTTTTCATCGCTGTATATGGTGGCAATAAAGATGATTCTCTTGATAGTCTTCGATACAAACGATTCACCAAGTTAGTGGCGAAAAATTCATTTAGTTTGTCTTCGCTTCCTCCAACACAAGACACAGCTCGCTTGCACAGCTTCCGAGTATATCATCAGGTCCAGTCATGGCTCGGCAATTACAATGATCCTGAAGTTTGGGGCTGGAAAAAGTATGGACAAATATTGATGTCTGTCCAAAGTTCAAAACCTCCAGCACCCCCTGAGCTTCTGAAATTAATATTTTGCCGATGCAAAGGTAACTGTGGAGATATTTGTGGATGTCGAAAGACAGGTCTCAAATGTTCGGGAGCGTGCTTGAATTGTTCTGGTGAGACGTGTAGCAACACCATGAATGTCATCCAATTAATCAACGAGAATGATTTTGAGGATGAACTACCAACAATGGCACCAGTTCCATTTCCAACCTTCCTCGATGATGAAGTATCGGAAGCTGAAGTACCAGTAACTCAAGTAGTTACTGAGCCACAGCCTGGCCCTTCGAAAAAATTGAGGAAACATTGAATTTATTTGTCTAAAGATTATTTTGTACTCTAAAAAATGTCCGTCGATAATTTGTTGATTTACATCTATTTAAATCCTGTAAAATTATTCCACTGCAAAACAAATAGTTGCATAACATGTATCTTATGAAAGCCAATAATTGATAATACGAACAAATTATACATTATAAAAAAATGATATTTTTGATCTTTTGAATGCTATGTTGTCAAATATTAAATGTCATTGCATATTCACAAATGAAAATATACTTTACATACAAATATTATATTTTTTTAACAATGTTCTAAACAAATTATTTTAAATTTTTTCAGTGGAGAATAAAGTTTATCACTTATTATTTACAACACTGTGATTTCGATAATGAAATAGTTCATAATAAAAAAAAAACAATAAAATAAAAGAAAATTATACCTAATCATTTATATTGATATGCATGTATACTGACGAGTACTGAAGAATAGTGTTAGTTTCGCAGCGCTGTAAAACCTTTATAAATTAACAAATTTGCAAAAGTAATAAGTGATAATTATTCCTTGAAATCTCCTCTTTAAAAGTGATCTGATGTCATTTTTCCGTAAAACGACCAGTAAAAAAGTTATAACAAAAAAAAAACAAAATGTCCTCAAATTTTCATCTTTTTTTGTTAATAACTCCTTCATTTTTAATTTTACGACCAAAAGTTATATAACTAAAGTTGTAGAAAATTTAATTTGCTACAAAAAATGTTTTTGCAAATTTTCTGTGCGATCAGTAGTTTGGCCGATATTACGTAAAATCATTTGCACCCCCTTTTTCAAAATGGCGGCCGAAATATAAGGGTGGCGATCCCCCAAACTTGGATTTAACTTTGCATTAACTCCCCCTTGACATCAAAAAAAAAAAATTGACTGCTCACCGATATGCAAGGTCAAATGTAACATTTCAATGGACTACAACTACAACTTCAGGTAATGTCAGCCCCGACCCTTTTTTTTAGTTTTATGAGAGTTCACCTCCGATTACAAAATTGGTATATGAAATTTCGCACATGATTTCAATATTATAAAAATTGAAACGAAAACGTATTTGATTTAATAATAAAATCTTTAAAAAAAAGTTGAATTGTGGATTGATAAGAACATGGGTGAAAAATTATGTGTAACGAAATGTTAACATGTTGTAATTGGCACGTTCTGATTTCACACAAAAACTTTGCATTTTATTAATTACTGTAAGTAAACAAATGATTGATAAACGATCGTTAGTATTGTTGGGGGTTTTTACAAATGAAAATATTACTTCCAAACATAGTAGAAAACCGAAATGATTTCATTCTACCAAGTACAGCTTCAGGTAGTGTCACTTTGGACCCTTTTTTTTTATGACAGATCACCCCCGAATCCAAAATAGGTATATGCAATCAATAAAAATCACATGGAGAATAATCTTATTCTCAAATAAATCAGTGCAAAACTTTGTTTTATTTATAGTTCAATCAACAAAAACACGTTTAATTTAATTATGAAATGTTTGAAAAAGTTAAAAAGTGGATTCATAAAAACGCGATTGAATAATTATTTAGGACGAAATGTTAACGTGCTGTAGTTGACACGTTTTGATTTCACACGAAAACTTTGAATTTTATTAATAAGTGTGAGGAAATAAATGGTTGATAAGTAATCAGTAGCGTTGTTAGGAGTTTTTACAAATGAAAATATTCATTTCACACGTTTTAGTACAAAACCAAAATAATTTCATTGTACCATCTACAACCTCAGGTAGTGTCAACGCCGACCCTTTTTTTTATTACAGCTCACCCCCTAATTCAAAATAGGTATATGGATTCAATGAAAATCACACAGAAATTGATTTTTCCCTCAAAGAAATATCGGGATTTTAATAATTTAATGGGAAACTCATTTAATTCAATGAGAAAATATTTTAAACAAATAAAATATTTTTAAGAAATATTGAAAAGGTGATCTATTGTATTTGACACGTTTTGATTTCACACGAAAACTTTGCATAGCATTAATAAGTATAAGAAAACAAATGATTGGTAAATGATCGTTAGTATTCTTGGGGATTTTTATAAATAAAAGTATTTTTTTTAATTTTTTCCAGTAAAAAACCGAAATGATTTCATCTTACCAAGTACAACTGCAGGTAGTGTCAGTTTGGACCCTTTTTTTGTTTTATGACAGCTCCCCCCTTAAAGCACGTATTGGTATGTGCAATCAAAAAAAAATCACATGGAAACTAATCTTACTTCCAAATAAATCCCGTACAAGACTTCGTTAAATTTATAATTCAAACCACAAAACCACATTTAATTCAATTATTAAATGTTTAAAAAAAATTTATTATCGATTGATAAGAACAAGAGTAAAAAATTATCTAGGACGAAATTTTAACATGCTATATTTGATACGTTTTGATTTCACATAAAAAGAATGCATTTTATTTATAACTGTAAGAAAAAAAAATTTGATTGTAGCCTTTGCATACTTCAATCATCGATTAGTCATTTTTCATAATGCTCATATCACGATTGTGCCTACATTGAATTTGGGAGTTGAGTAATTTTTATTTTTTTTTCATGACCAAATCCATTAAGATTCATTTGTTTAGATGATAGAGATGAAAAAAATAGGATAATTCGACGAAATAATTACTTGTCAAATTAAACAATTAAAAATTTCAAATAGAATCTTATTTTTATGTGCAACTGTTGCTCAAAACAGATCAAAAACTATTTAGAGTATTTGTAATTTTGCGAAAAATTTGATCAAAAACATTATGTTGAAATGATCAACAATGGAAATAAATAGTTCAATCAAATTGGATTCTCACAATACCGCTTGTGTGAATGAAAATAAAAACGATAGAGAAAACATTTATGTCATTGCACACTGTTAAATCCAGTTAGATGCAGCATTCATATGAACATAATTTTTTGGTACACTCAGTATACTCGCGTCACTCAAGGGAAAGAAATTTCGTCAGAAAACTCATCTGGAAAAGCGTAGCGGGCCCATCTAGTGTCCGAAAATGACCGTAGGACCCAGGGTAATACCGACTTCAAGAATATTTACCAGAGGTCGATTTTAGAATCTTTTTTTTGCATGTAAACCCTTCCACTTTTGTAGCGCGAAAATAACGCACTCTGATTGGCCACTCTTAGTTAACTAATAATTCAAAATCAGATAGACCGATTTGCAGTAGTCCAAGAAATTTTGCATCAGAATAATCTCTAATGTCTGTCTATAAAGGGAAAGACATTTATTCCGCCACACCCTGTATATATATATGTAGTAATAAATGAGTATCGGTTCTCGATCTTTCTAAATAATTGAAGAAACGTATGTCTGAAGTGGGATGTTTGGAAAACATTAAAATGACATTCATTCGTTTAAACAAATGACATTCATTTTGTCATTAAAATGACATTCTATAACGAATTGTGAAGACGAAAAGACGACTAATATTTTAAAGAAGAGTTGTCACTTACTATGTTCATTCCTTCATTTTATTTTCAATTAATAAATAAAATTATTTGATAAAATTAATTATTTCATTCATTCATATCTTAATTCAAATAATCTAATATCCTACATTTGGAAGCTCATCCGGCATATAGAATCATTGAAAATTTAAAACATTTATGATGTCGTCCGAAAATAATAGTGTCAATGTATCCTCTGGAAGTTCATCAAAAACGTTCAATCTAGAGAAAGCAACAGTAGAAGAAATACGACAAAAACTACAAGAAATTTGGGTTTACCATTAATAGGATCCAAAGCTGTTTTAATAACGAGACTGACAAAAGCTTTATCAGCAACTACATCGAACCATAAGAATGAAGACGTAAATAAGAAGGAATATAAAGATGAAAATATAAATCAAAATGAAGAGGTGAACACAAGTAATGACGAAGATGATGAAGATGAGAATTATGATGATGATAATATTAATGATAAAACAGTGATTTCCATGAACGATAATGATGAAGATAATGATAATCATGATGAAGAATTAATGTTACTTGAAATTAAAAAATTAACAAAAAAATTATCCACTAAAAAAAAAAGAAGAAAAAATTAATTATATAATACATTAAGATCTCTCTTGAATAATGATTCAGAAGACGAAGATACAACTGACGATGAAAATGAAGGTGAAATGACACAAGGTCACAGGCAAAGACGTAATATCTTCAATCGACATATGTATCAACGAGCGATGGTAACGTTCAAAGATGTTGAAGAAACATTAGGAATATTCAGTGGAGATCGAGGTGAAAATATACGATATCAGCAAAATTATTTACAAGTCATGAATGTCGAGAAAAAACGTGGAAAGGACTTAAAAAGATTTTAATGAATGAATTCGCAAATACAACAAATAGTAAACAAGTTCATGATCAATTATGCAATATCAAAAAAAGAAATGATGAATCATATCAAGCATATGTATATCGTGTATTAGAAATAGCAAGTCATGCAGATATTGAAATTGAAGCAAAAATTCAATATGTAATAGGTGGAATTATTGACGATGAAATAAATGAACCAATGTTGTATGGTGCAAAAACTATAAAAGATTTAAGAGAAAGATTATTACAACCCAGTCAGCGTGGAATGTTGCAGGAATGTTGCAGCAATGTTCCGAACCTTGCGCAACATTCCGAACGTTGCTGCAACATTCCTGCAACATTCCAGTGGCAACGTTGCAATATGAATGTTGCTGGAATATTGCAGCGGGAACATTACATGTGAATGTTGCAGGAATGTTGCAAGAACATTCCAGCGGCAACATTGCGGACTATGGCCATTTCCTAATTAAATGATCACTTATTATAATTAGTGATGCAATTGCATCGAGTTCTTTGGACTATATGTATATTAAATTTGATGATGGTTATAAGTTTGCCATTTGAGTTTTAGTACAGTTTTGCGAACTGGTTATATATGATGAATATTGAAGGAATTTTTTTCTGAAATATATTTGCATGAATATTGCAGCACTGTATCATAATTATGATATATTTTTATATACTACGCATTCATAATTATTAAACAATATTCCTTCACAAGATATTGAACATTGCTGGGGAATGTTGCTGCAACATTCCTGCAACAATCCTGCAACGTTCCTGCAACGTTCCTGCAACGTTCCTGCAACATTTCTGCAACCTTCCTGGAACGTTCCCGCAACATTCATGCAACGCTCGTGCAATTATTATACAATATATATGTATGTATAATGTACATATATATATATATATATATTGTGATGTTGTGGCTTGCCACACATCAAGAAATATTAATATTACGGATTTTATGTACGAGAAATATGATAATACGGATTAAAATGTATGGAATAGTGTGAATGTAGGATGGACGGATGAGTGCAAGCGTGAGCGGTGGGAGCAGCGGGCACGAAGATGCACGGACGGTGCCGAAGAAGGACAATAGGGACTACGCAGCGAGGCACGTGCGTGTAAGAATAAAATAATTTCCGGATTGACCACCAAGGAGAGTACGGAAATAAATTCCGGAGAGAGAAGCAAGGCGAACGCCGAGAAAGTAAGGTGTGGAAGGACCACCATGGCTGACGCCGTGTAAAAACGAGGCGTGTGAAATAAGAGAAAAAGATGGACGGCGAAAATATCTAGTGTGTGCAATGAAGAGTGAGCTGGAGATGTGTGGAACGTGGGAAAACGCGAAATAATGCCAAGGAAACATCCTCAAAAAGGCGATGAATTATGTTATTGCCAAGAAAACGAGCGATGCATAATATTGTCAGCCGGGGAATTGGATTAATTCACGGACTCAATATGTGTGGGACCAGACGTACTTTTGCATCGGCACATGGCGAGCCACCATCGTCAACCATTTTTGCAGTCATTCAACAGCCACGGAACTAAATAAAATCAAGTCCATGTTTATGAACATCGAAGAGAAGAATCATCCGGATCCAATATTAAATAAATAAATGAAGGAGAGAAGAAGCTGCCATGTACGAGACTCCAGTGAAAAGGTGAAATGTGTGAAAAGATAATGTGTGATAGAGAGTGAACGAAAAATAATTGTCGGGATAATAGTTTGTTTAGAATAAAAAGAATGCGGTATGAATTGAGTGAATGTCCGGTATTATTAATATTAAAAATGTTTATACGGTATGGAAAGAATAAGTGAAATAATAAAATAAACAATTGCTATTTTTACGGTAATAATAACGAAATATGTGTTAAATTGCGTGATAAGTATGTTGAGTGAAGAGTATGAGTGGAATAAATATTGTTAGAGAAAGTGAAAATTATTGTCGCACTGCCGTAGACCCGTCATTATTCACGGCCAAAAATAAGAGAGAATATTAATTGATTATTTGATAAAAGTTAAAAAGAAAAGAGAAACATTATTAATTTTCGAGTCATTATATTTTCTATTATTATTTTTTCATCCGGATTTTTTTTATTATAACAATTAAATAAATATCGTTATTATTTCATTTAAAATTATTTACTGTGAGAACATATTATTTTGTATTTTGTTGAAAAAGGTTTCCCTGATAATCTTTAAGCCATTTTCAGGCAATCAGGGTGGCATCCCTTCCATTCAAGGACAACGATAACGTCGGTGAGGTATTTTTTAAGGGACAAACTTGAGCGACGTTACAATATATATATATATATATGCTTTGCAATATTTGTAACGTACTGAATTGCTCATTAATAGTTGGCCATTTCAGTTTTAGTAAAGTTTTGTGATCTATTACATGAATATTATACAGGGATATTGAAGGAATTTTTTACTGAAATATATTTGGATGAATATTGCTGCACTGTATCATAATTATGATATATTTTTATATAATTGCATTCATAATTAATGAACAATATTCCTAATTCACAAGATATTGAACATTACTGGGGAATATTGCTGCAACATTCCTGCAACGTTCCCGCAACATTCCTGCAACCTTCCCGCAACGTTCCTGCAACCTTCCTGCAACGTTCCCGCAACATTCCTGCAACGTTCCCGCAACATTCCTGCAACGTTCCCGCAACATTCATGCAACACTCGTGCTTTATTATATAATATTCATAATTGCATGAATATTGCAGCACTGTTTCATAATTATTAGAATGTTACATTTTCAACATTCCAATATAGGCAAAATGGATGTGCGTATGTGTCAACATTTGGCACCATGGCATTTTATTATGCTGGCACGTCACAATCAAGTTTATACTCTCGGAGCATCTGTACTGTGAAAATTGTGGAATCTTTGTGTCGAATTTTATGCCTGATTATTGAAAAGTTAAGTATCAAGAGACACGGTAGTGTCTCACGCCAAGTTCACTGCGGAGCGAGACTCACGTACCGTGTATCTTCACGCGAAAGTCCGAGTTTCATGAGACCACTTTGATGAGATCTCATATATGCACTGAATTTAGCGGAAAAATAACAGGCGCAATTGAAAGCTCGTGCCAAAATTATATAATGAAACTAATTTTCTTTTTCTCCTACATGCCGTATAATGGAAGATATATTGAGTTAAAGTTTAAAAAAGTTAAAAACTCATGATTTTCATAATGGGAAAAATTCAGTCCTGTTCGTCGTCGTCGTCTGTTGGGCATCCTTATTCAATGTGTGTATGATACTATAAACTTCTCTCTCTTCAATCTGTACTGTAGTATCTTTCTCTTACTTCTAAAACTTCCTATCGTTTTGGCTTTTATTATTGCAAGTTTGCAACTGCCTTCTTCTAACACACGTTGTATCTATAAGCTTGTCCTTTTCTTTCATGACAGGATTTTATCTTTTCTCTACCCTGGCGGCCGACTTTAACACTAGTCAGAATATATATCAAGAAACATATTATATTATAATAATATAGGGATCGTGCATGTAGACCTTTACGCCAACTAGTGGTAAACGTCTCAAGTAGTTGGCATCGTTTATTAAATTTTTACACATGATTTATTTTTTAATAATTAATATTAAAATTAATTGATATTATTTTAATTATGTCAGCTTCAAGAAAGAATTGCTGTATCCGTGGGTGTAATAATACATTACGTCAAAAACGTGGAGTTGATGTGAAAGTGAAATTTTATAAATTCCCAGATAGCATGTTTGGAGCCGCATGGAAAATAGCAAAACGTAAACAGTGGGTAAAAGCAGTAAAAAATTATATGTAAGTTCTATATTAATCAAAAATTTATTACAAAATTAAAGTAAAGGTTCAGATCAAACTCGGGTATATAAAAAACTATAGTTTTGATAGTCAAGTTCTTAATATTTATGATATTTATTGAATAATAACAACTTAACCTATTAATTTGTTTTGTTTTCAGAGAAAATCCAAAAGACTGGGCACCAAATAAAAATACAAGAATATGTAGTTCTCATTTTATCAACAATAAAAAATCAGAACATCCGTTACATCCGTCTTATGTTCCTTCTATTTTTCCTGGAAGCGAAAATATTAAAAAAAATATAGAATCCTTGGGACGTTTCGAGCGAGTCAAAAATCGTGAATTATTAAAAGTTGCGAATATTAAGAAATCTTTTGTGAGTGATGAAACCGATAATTTGATAAATATCACCAATTCAATTAATGCAGTAATAATGGAGCAAGGTGATAATGTGCATGTCAATAGTATTGAACAGAATCAGACTGATGCTGGTGTTAAAAGTGTTATTCTTAAACCTGTACAACGAAGCATAAGTTGTCAAACGGAGACAGTTGTAGATGAAACGTACGAAGATTTAACATATTTTTTTTGTAATCTGGACTATCATGACGGTATAAGCACTGCAGCAGTACAGATAAATATTCCAAAGAAGAAAACAGAAGATAAGAATTGCGAAGCAAATATATCAATTTCAAAGGATATCCGAGACTCAAGTTGTGATCCAATAAATGTGGATCTCACAAAATCTTGTCAAGGCTTCCATGGACTATCTTCAATTACTACTGACGAAGTTATGAGCAGTTTAACGGGTGTGTCATTGACAATTTTCTCATATCTCTTAACTTTACTTCCAGACTGTAAAGCCTCGAAAATTGACAAAAATACCAGTTTATTAATTACATTAATGAAATTGAAAACTGGTTTATCATTTACGGCACTTTCAGTATTGTTTAATATTCATCGAACTTCAGCACATAGGATATTTGTAAAGCATTTACAACAATTGAATATTTTACTGAAGAATTTTATTTTTTGGCCTTCTAAATCAACTGTCCAAGCATCTGCACCCGAATCTTTCAAACGACATTACCCAGAAACTCGTGTCATAATTGATTGCACGGAAGTTAATACCGAAATACCACCAGAAGTAAATCAAAGGGTATTAATGTATTCAGAATATAAGCATCATCATACAGCGAAGTTTATGGTGGGTTGTACGCCAAGTGGATTTATCAGTTTTATTTCTAAATGTTATGGTGGCCGTGCTGGTGATTGCTTTATAACGAATGATTGTGGTTTAATTGATTTAATTGAGCCTGGTGATGTAGTTCTTGCTGATAAAGGCTTTCCACAGATAAAAACCCAAGTAGAAAATAAAAATGCTGTTTTTGTGATGCCTCCTTTTGGTCACCAAGATCAATTTTCCCCGGAAGAAGTAGACGAAACATACAACATCGCTTCTGTAAGGATACATATTGAACGCGTTAATCAACGAATCAAGGACTTCAAAATTCTATCTAAAGTATCAAATTCGTTATTTCCTCATATTGATGAGATAGTTTTTGTCATCTGCGCCTTAATTAATGTTCAGAAGCCATTGTTTAAAGAGAAAGAAATATTAAAGTAAAATTTTTTGAGAAAATTGTAAATAACATATTGAATTGGGAATTGTATCAAATAAGTCAATACATAATATTTATATGAGTGTTTCGATTGTAAAAAGTTATTAAAATTAAATGTTTATTTTTTTTTTTTATAATTATCTAAACATCATGTAAGTGTAGGTTAAGTAATAGTATGATTAATAATAAATATTTCAATTTTATCGCAGTTATTATAAAATTTTTTAATAAATTTAACATTTTTACAGTTTTTTTTCAATAACTTATTATAAATTAAGTAAGTATATTTCTTCTTTTCTTAAATTATAACTAGATTCTAAAATCACAGTTATGTTACTTTGCATCGCAGATAAATTGTTGTCTCTCTAATTAATATATAATATTATTTTAAACAAGAACTTGTTGATTTTACTAATAACAATAGTTTTACTTAGAGTTAGCACAGAATTTGGCATATAATCTTTGGATATATTCGCTAAAATAAAACTGTTCCAGTTTAGGAATTAACTTAGCCAATAGCTGGTTGTCTCGTAGGATTTTCAGTAGCACACTACCTTGTGGTGAATAAATATATAAATCACAAATTGCTATATTGGTCACATATATTTGGACCTGAACTTGAATATAAATTGAATGACTTGGATTTAAATGTAACCCATATTCATCTCTCTTCAAGTATGGAACGTTCGGCTTTCCAAGCTCGTTGTCCCAAACAGGTATTTTCCGGCAGGTGTATGGACATTTTATTTCAACCAGTCGTTTTTTCCAAGCTTCTTTTCCATGTACTAAAATAGCATCTGGAGAACAGCTCAACCATGGTTGTTGCAGATTAATTATTACACCGACTTTGACAACTTCCAACTTTGGATCAAGTAATTGTTTATACTCTTTTAAAGCTACATCTTCATTTTTTTTCCCATATATCATCGCAGCAGTTTGAGTAATTTTTGGATTTAATAGATCTATCATTACTTTTTCTACGTTGAAACGATGACCTTTCAGTTTGTACGCATTGCTGGCAGTTATCCGTAGAGTACGTTGTTCAAACCACTCGCTACAGTTTGCCTGTTCAATTGTTGAAACACTCAAATTTAATGCAGCTTTAAAATCACAACAAACATACTGTTTGTAAAACGTATATAAATCTAAATCTATGATAGATTCTTCACTGTATATTTGATTCATAGATTGTAGCAAAAATATATCACTCACAACTTTCTCTGCTTTTTCCATAAGCGTTTGTTTCGTCTTCATTTGAATCATTTTCAACAGTGATTCAGCTGGTGTAACAACGACATTTTCCTTTTCTTCGAGATTTAACATTTTTCCAAGAGGTGTGTTAGCGAATGACTCCGGTAAGTTCGCAGTCCTAATCTTGACAGGTTCCAATTTTAATGCTTCTCGACACAAAGGCTGCGGGGTAAAAAGCTTCGACATTCTTTGACCTTTATCGTACCCCAGGAGTTGTCGTTGGGTTGGCTTACCCCATTCTTGCAAGTGACTCGTTTTTGAAGATGAGCTTTCTGGCGAATTGACATAATGAATCAACGCACTAATGTGCTTGCATTTTCCTCCCAGACCTGCTTTACAGGTACATACAGCATTACTGATGTTTCGATTTTTTCCAAGCTGAAAAACAATATTTTTATTAATATTTCAATTCACACATCAAAATTTCTGCGAATTTTAATTAAATTGTAATAAAGCGTTTTTAATTTAATTTTTATACGTACCAAAACTTTCACATCATATGTATTTGACACACTCGTTTGTGGCACAACTTTAGCGGTTATGACACTTTCAAAATTATTTGTTTTTTCAACTACACCATAGACGTGATTAGAGTTGAATAACTTTTTCCCTTTTTCATCATTTTGGCCACGTACAATATTATTGACAACCGGTTGAAATCCGTATTTTATTATTTTTTCCATTATTTATAAAATTTTATGTTGTTTTTAATGAATGTTATGATCCCAATATGTGCGGCAAAGGAACACTAGAGAGCGCTTATTTCGACAGCAGTGCTGCCTCTATGTTTCACGCACGATCCCTATAATGATGATTATTTTTATACTCTAGCGGTCAATTTCAATACTAATTTGAAAATTTATAAGGATGATAAGTTACCGACGAAGCACAGATACAGTGATAATAATATTGAAAATTTATATGTATATCATAAAAAAGAAAAAAAAGGCGCCAAGTTCATGTGTGGCAAAAAAATTGAATTACAAAAATTACTTTGCAAAAAGTTTATATGAAAAAGTTACTTTGAAAAAATTACTTTACAAATAGATTTGATATCAGTCATTTGTTTACCAAGTACACAATATAAGGTTATACATATACATATATAGACTTACTATGTATTATATAATATATAATATATAATATACAATGTATAACAAATATGTAATATATAATATATAATATATAATACATAGTAAGTCTATATATGTATATGTATAACCTTATATTGTGTACTCGGTAAACAAATGACTGATATCAAATCTTTTTGTAAAGTAATTTTTTCAAAGTAACTTTTTCATATAAACTTTTTGCGAAGTAATTTTTGTAATTCAATTTTTTTGCCACACATGAACTTGGCGCCTTTTTTTTCTTTTTTTTTTAAAAAAGTTTGTCCTTTTTTGATATCACTTCTTTTTCTACTACAAGTACAATAATTAAAATTGAAACTTTTGAAGATAATCGATATCTTCTGATTTATACTTAATAAACATATAGAAAATGAATATAATTCATCTATATAAAAATCTATAATAGATGACATCACTATATATGTGAAATTTCATTATATATAACTATGCTTCGTCGGTAACTCATCATCTTCAAAAATTTTCAGATTAATATTGGGACTGACCGCTAGAGTGGAGGAATAATAATAATAATAATAATAATAATAATAATAATAGTATGCTTCTTAATATTAATTCCGATTAGTGTTAAAGTTGACCGCTAGAGTAGAGAAAAAATAATAGTTTGGTCATGACTGAGAAGGATGAACATATAACGATAATGTGTATTAGAAAAGGACTTTCCAAAATTCGACTAAAAGAAGACAAACACATAGGCCATACGGCGAGAAAAAACAGGACACTAGGGGACACTTCTATCCAACCGGAGAGAGACAAGTTTATGTAACCTCAAACGGCAGTACAACAACACTACTCTTCAGATCTCTACTTTTCATGTGATTTACATGAAAAATCAGAAGTAAGAATTTGGGGAGTGGAAGTGAGAAAGTAGAGTAGAGGTATTCGGGACCTCTCTCAACCTGGCGACTGGAAGTTATTTTTTATTATTTTTTTATAAACAAATCGTTTGTCCGTCATTTGTTCTTATTTGTTCGTCAAAAACCATTATTTGTTCGATTATAGTTCATTTATAAAAAATTAAACAAAATTTTTTTTATAAGTTGGCGTAATGTGTCTCTAATTGAACTTTTTTTTTTTTTAATCGAAAGATTTTTTTTTTGTTTATTTGTTCGATTAATTAAATTGTTTGTTCGAGTGTCGTTTTATTTTTATTTATTTTTTTTCATAATTAATTTATATATTTTCAATAGTCACAGCGCATGCGTCAGTGTTACGTCCTGAGAACACACGGACTCGTGAGAGAGACTTACTTGGGCGAAATATTCTGCGTCCCATGATAGGTGGATCTGCGCTTGATTGGTTGAGGGTCAATCACTGCGATGTTCCGGCGTTTTCTAACAGACTTACCGAATTTGAAATTGTTTATATCTGTTTTTCTTCGGAATAGTAAGTTCAATACCGAAATTAGTGGAACTGTGAGGATGTTAGGTTAACGGCCTTTCAAATGATTAACTTTATAACACAAATTTATTTTGAATCACTATTTATTTAATTAGTTACACAATGTTTAAACGTTGACACTATTGTTTTAATGTTTCATTTATGCTTATCATTAAATGTTATAAATGAGATTTTATTATTTGTTAACTCATCCTTATCATACGATTACAATTTTAATATTATATATATATAGAGAACTTCGACCGATTCGTTCCTGTGATTTTTTTGTTTGATAATTTGACCTTATTCCGTTATAATAACTTTAAGTATTTATATTTCTTTTACTTTCAAGAGAAAATCGTTCAAGTTCAGAATTGAATGATTTTTCTAGTTGTCTTGTTGGAGGGAGAAATTATAGTTTCTCACGATCTTAGCAAATGCGTTATTGCTTCTTTTTATTTAAACAATTCTCTCTCTTGTCTAATTTTTATTCTTTTTAATTCTATTGGGTTTAAGATGAGGTGGAGGGGTTTTCATTTTATATAAACTATTCTATGCATGGTCTGATAAATTTTTGTATACATATATTACAGTTGAATATTTATGCACGTGCATTATTTATGTTCATCGTATCGTCTTATACGCTGCATTATTTCTTTCTCTCATTTCTTTTTTTTATTTATTTCACAAGTGTTTTCCTTAGTTTTATTACTTTTCTTGATATTTGGTACCAAGTGTTCTCATGGGTAGTGTTCTTGTTAGTTTACATAAATTCTTTCCTGTGTGAGATGTATTATAAGAAAAGATATTCATTTAAATGTTTGACATTTATGTCTAACGTATGTATATTTATTTTTCTTGATTTCTATAATGGTGATAATGTAAATCTATTTATTCGTGTTCAAGATTTATTTTAATTCTAGTTTCAAGTGATAAACAAATAAATGAAACATTAAAACAATAGTGTCAACGTTTAAACATTGTGTAACTAATTAAATAAATAGTGATTCAAAATAAATTTGTGTTATAAAGTTTCATTTGAAAGGCCGTTAACCTAACATCCTCACAGTTCCACTAATTTCGGTATTGAACTTACTATTCCGAAGAAAAACAGATATAAACAATTTCAAATTCGGTAAGTCTGTTAGAAAACGCCGGAACATCGCAGTGATTGACCCTCAACCAATCAAGCGCAGATCCACCTATCACGGGACGCAGAATATTTCGCCCAAGTAAGTCTCTCTCACGAGTCCGTGTGTTCTCAGGACGTAACACTGACGCATGCGCTGTGACTATTGAAAATATATAAATTAATTATGAAAAAAAATAAATAAAAATAAAACGACACTCGAACAAACAATTTAATTAATCGAACAAATAAACAAAAAAAAAAAATCTTTCGATTAAAAAAAAAAAAGTTCAATTAGAGACACATTACGCCAACTTATAAAAAAAATTTTGTTTAATTTTTTATAAATGAACTATAATCGAACAAATAATGGTTTTTGACGAACAAATAAGAACAAATGACGGACAAACGATTTGTTTATAAAAAAATAATAAAAAATAACTTCCAGTCGCCAGGTTGATAGAGGTGTATTCGGGAGTATGTTGATTTCAAAGTAATAATTTGGGTTTAGACTTAGGCTGGAATCTTGAAAAGTAGAGATCTGGAGAGTAGTGTTGTTATACTGCCACCTCAAACATATTGAATAAAGACGACGAACAGACGACGACGACGACAAAGACTGAATTTTTTGATCGTGAAAATCAACAATTTTCACCTTTAACGCAATATATCTTCCATAATACGAAACGTAGGAAAAAATTAAAATCAGTTTTATTATATAATTTGGACACGAGCTTCCGATTGCGCCCATGATTTTTTCGCTAAATATTGTGCATATATGAGATCTCATCATAGTGGTCTCCTACAACTTGAAGTTTCGCGTAAAGATACACGGTACGTAGTGTCTCGCTTCGCAGTGAACTTGGCGCGAGACACTACCGTGTCTCTTGATTTAAAAAAAAAAAAGAAAAAAAGGCGCCAAGTTCATGTGTGGTAAAAAATTGAATTGCAAAAATTACTTTGGAAAATTTATTTTGATTGATTATTGTACTTGTAGTAAAAAAAGCAGTGATATCAAAAAAAAGAACAAACTTTTTTTAAAAAAAAAGGTGCCAAGTTCATGTATGGCAAAAAAATTGAATTGCAAAAATTACTTTGGAAAATTCATTTTGAAAAAATTACTTTGCGAAAAGTTGATCTTATTATACAAAAAAATTTAATTGCAAAAATTTTTTTGGAAAAAGTTACTTTGAAAAAATTACTTCACAAAAAGATTTGATATCAGTCATTATTGCCAAGTGCACATTATAAGGTTATAATCTAGTTATATTGTCAAAAATTTCCCACTTTCATTACGAACGTACTTGGCGCGTCCGATCAGACGATGGATTTTATATCAGTTAAAATTTTATATATATGATTAATTAACATCATCAGTTACGTTTATCTCGGACGCGCCAAGTACGTTCGTAATAAAAGTGGGAAATTTTTGACAATATAACTAGATTATAACCTTATATTGTGCACTTGGCAATAATGACTGATATCAAATCTTTTCGCAAAGTAATTTTTTCAAAATAAATTTTCCAAAGTAATTTTTGCAATTCAATTTTTTTGCCACACATGAACTTGGCACCTTTTTTTTTCTTTTTTTTTAAAAAAAGTAATTTCTACTTGAAATTAAAATATTTTAAATACCAATTAATATTCTTAAAATTTCGAGTGTTCACGATTGTGAGTTAATATTCATTTACGTCCGTCGTTTACATAACCTGAAAAATTTCACTAAGAAGTGTTTTTTAACTGTACATAATTTTTAGTTATTTGATGTCTGTTCATATATAATAGAAAAAAAAAGAAAAAAATAATAATAAGTGAAAGATATTATTATTAATAATACAGAACAAAATCCAAAATATAATTTTTCAATCCTCAATATATTCCTGCAACCTCCCTGCAACATTCCTGCAACCTTCCTGCAACATTCCTGCAACATTCCTGCAACGTTCCCGCAGGGTTCCGGCAATGTTCCGTGCAACGTTCCTGCAACATTCTAAACGTTGCAGAGAGGCGGACATAGGAACGTTGCGGGAATGTTGCAGGAATGTTGCTGCAACGTTCCCTGCAATGTTTAATGTTGCGGATGTAACATTCCTGCAACGTTCCTGCAACATTCCACGCTGGCTGGGGTGTGTGTAATCAATCATTTTATTTTGTTGATCTTGTTGCTGAGCAGCTATTGTTGCATATTGTATGTTGGGGTTTACGAATCTGTTTATTTTGTTAAGTTTTTCCTGCGTTCCTTCTCTTTTGCTGTGTTATCTTTCTCTTACTATTTTCATTACATTTTTATAATATTCGCATCCTTTATAGCTTGTAGGGTGTCTATTTTTTCCGCAGTTAGCGCATTTTAGTTCTTTTTTATCACTATTTGTGTTCATTTGGCATTGTCCAGGTTCGTGTGTTTGGCTGCATTTAACACATTCATATTGTAGGTTGCAGTTGGCGCTTGCGTGTCCTAGTTTCTGGCAAATTTTACACTGGAAAATTTTTTTTTTCCTTAAGGACTGTCACTACTGAGGAAGCGAGGTAAGGGACGGTGTAATGTTAAGCATTGGGAAGTTAGCAGACCGACAACTGTAAAAAAATGAAACCTCCATTAATTTTTTTAAATAAAATTTCTTTCTTCAGTGATTTTGTTTCGTAAATGTCTACAAATCATTATTTAAAATCATTATGCTTGAAAAAAAATACATTTTTATCAATAATTTTTCCCCAATTTTCATAAGATATTTTATGAAAATATACGTGACAATAGCGGCAACGTTGCATTAGGTATTTGTATTTGTGATATTGGCTATATGTGCAGCGGCCAGTGACAGTCTCATGCAGTTCATTTGTGATTGTATAACATAACCCTAATTTTTATTTGAAATTGTAAAAATAATGAAATAATAAAAAATGAGTAGTACTTGCAAAAAATCTTCAACTGTACTTTCAAATGCTAGTAATAATGATACAACTCATCATTCTTCAAAACAATGTCGGGTTAACGGCAAGTTCATAAAAAAAAAGAGATTAGATCACAAGTTGAAAATTTCAGAAGTAGGAAAAAAAAATAAAGGAAGGAAAGTAGTAATTCAACCACCAATTCATCAGAGACCTGTCGCAAGTGTTAGTAGTTTAGTACTATTGGCAATCGCATTGTCAATATTGACCACTTGAGTGAATGTATGAAGTGTAAAGATTGTAGTGAAAATTTATCATTTGATAAAATTGAAGACGAAGTTAGATATGGATTGGCCTCAATTTTCAAAATCAGGTGTTCTCACTGCTTGTCATTAAATAAAGTTTCTACTGATAAGGCATACACTCCAGCGACTGGAAAAAAACAAGTTTATGAAACAAATACAAGATGTGTTTTAGGTAATTTTAAATGACATAATATTTTATAAAATTCTCAATAATTTTTGAGCTGCTTAAACTGATCTTTATAATTTTTAAGGTTCGTTGCACGTTGGAAAAGGACATACACAAGTGGCAAATTTTTTATCAACTATGAATATTCCTGCAATGTCACAAAAAACTTATAAACATCATGAAAGAATTTTGAAGCCTACAATTGAGCAAATTAATCAAGAAGGTCTTGAAAAAGCCATAAGAGAAGAAAGAGAGTGGACGTTGAAAAATATCGAAGAATTAAAAAAATACTTGTAAGTTAGCTTGAAGTTGATATTATATTTGAATTTTTTTTCAGTAAGATTAGTAAAGACTCAACGAGAATTCATTTATTTACAACAAATTTGTAGTTGAAATCAATTACCATATTTGGACAAGAAACGACTAGTATTATGTTTGTAAATTGAATTAACTTTTGATAATAATCTCGAATGATATGAGTGCACCATAAATGATATAAGCCTTTTCCACGCATTCAGATTTTAACGTTTATCAACAATTACTTATAAAAATCTTAATTTTAAATGAAGAAAATTTTGGTATTAGGATTAACTGTTGTATTTCATTGTGAATCATTGTAATTTGAGCTCCTGGTATTAATGATATTTATGATACTGTAAATGAAATTTTGCTAAGAATCTTCACCAGAACAATATTTGTCATTTAAATAATTTATGACTAGAATGCTACTGATACGTGAACGACTGACTTGTAATTATATTTTAATTTTTTACAATAATCATTGATAATAATCATTGTATTTTGAATGAGAATGACAATACTTGAAATCAATTTTTGATGAGACGTTTGTCTATAATAATTTTTTTGCAGTAAATTAATTTATGACTAGAATCATGACTAGATGTTTATTATATATATAATTTGAAAAAAAAATAAAAAAATATTTCTGAAAAAAGTGTTTTCAAACTTACTATTCCACTGAGATTTTTTAAATTGAATTTTCAACAGGCCGGATCACCTAAAAGAAGGGTTCATAATTCCTAATGGAAAACATCCCTCTGAAGCAACCGATGAAGATGTAGTGCGAATCTTTATATCTTATGATATGGGTTGGAGTAAGAGAGGCAATGGGAAGCAATATGATAGCTTGAATGGCTATGGAGCTCTAATCGGATTCTTCACTGGAAAAGTTTTGGACGTGATTATGCTCAATCGTGCATGCAGAAATTGTGATCACAATGTACCTGGAGATTGCCATGATTGTAAGAAGAATTTTGAAGGAACAGCTAAAGCAATGGAAGCTGAAGGGGCAAATAGGCTTTGCAACAACAATAAAATTTTAAAGAAATATAATGTACAAGTAGGAATTTTCGCTGGCGATAACGATAGCTCCAGTATTCATGCAGTTAGAAAAGAATCCCCTCATCCTATTGTAAAAGTTGATGATCTCAATCATACAAAAAAAGGTGTAACAAATATATTATATAAAATTAGCACCGAGGGTGATCCACTTAGAGAATTATCAAATAAAAAATCCAAAGAGCACGTAAGACGTTGTTTTGCTTACGCAGTGGAACAAAATAAAGGAAATATACCTGCTCTTGAAAAAGCTCTTAGAAATATACCGTATCATCTTTTCAATAAGCATGACCACTGTGGATCCTGGTGTAAACATATAAATAATCAAGAAAATTTTGAACATACAAATATACCTGGTGGTTTTCAAAGTCCACAATTATTTGAAACCCTGAAAAAAATTTTCGACCAGTTAGCGGACAATAGTGCAAGGTATGCAGCTGCAGCATCTAGTCAGTCTAATGAGAGCTTAAATAATTCTATTACAAGGAAATTGCCAAAAAATATTTGCTATTGCACTTCTGAGGCTGCAGATATAAAAGTATTGTGTGCAGTGTGCCAAAAAAATTTTTCTTTTTTTCATTTGGAAAGAATATTATTTAAATTAGATTTAATACCTGGACAACATTTACAAAATCACATACTGTCTTGTACAAAAAGAAGTGAGAAAAGGTCAATAGAAGACAAATTACCAGAAAATAAATTGAAGAGAAGAGAAAGAAAAAGGAAAAAAACGTTGAAATTGCGTAAACAAGAGGCTTCTGAAACAAATACTTATCAGTCAAATATGACTTTATTAAATAATTTAAATGTCGAAGAAAATTATTCTGATATTAATTCTGATGCACTAGCAGCTATTCTTCAAGGCATTCAGTTCGAAAACACCACACAGTTGACTGATTTTGCTTTGATATACTTTGATATCGAAACTGGTGGATTCTCATACTCTCATGACATCCTTCAAATAGCTATGAAGTATGGAAATTTGATTTTTAATAGGTATATAACTCCTATTCGTCCAATATCTGACAAAGCTTTTGATGTTCATGGATTGAAATGTGTTGCTGGTCAACTGTTTCTGCGTGAAAAACCTGTTGTTTCTTCAACTAAGCATATCGTTTTTGGAGAAATGCTGCAATTTCTGATCAAAATACAAAAACCGTGTATCTTAATTGATCATAATATTAAGGCTTTTGATATTTCTCGACTTATTTACAATTTAATATAACTAAATCTTATAAAAGACTTCATGAAAGTTATTATAGGAAGTATTGACACTTTAGCTTTAATAAAAAAGAAATTTCCTGAAAGGAAAGGTAAAGGTGCTTTAAAATTAACACTATTAGTTAAAGATTTACTTGTTGAACCTTTCGATAATGCTCATGATGCGTACGCTGATGTGTATGCCTTAGAATCTTTAATTCATAAGTATTTTCAACATGAATATCTTATACAATGTGTATACAAATTTAAAGACTCTATCTGTGATTTAAAAAATTCTTTGTCTTCCAAAAAAAATGAAAGAAGCTTAAAACCTTTACAAAACGTTGTATCTAATTATACAATTAAGAAATTAGCCAATGCTGGTATAACGATCCTTGAATTACAAGAAAAATACAAAGTCAATGGTAAGAAAGGATTAGAAAATTACTTTGAAAATATGTCTAAGACGAAATTTTGCCAAAAAAAAAGAAAATCTAATTTTCTTAACTGTGATCAATTACAATTATTAGTAGATTATTTTGAAAAAGTTGCTTCCTAAATATATGCCATTATATAAATGTTATGAATGTTATTGTTTATAAAAGGACAAACAAATAAATAAGTACAAAGTATGCTATTTCTGCTGATTTTATTTAATAATTTACCTTCATTTTATAGTGTTTTATGAAAAAATGTACAATAACAAACTGTTATAGACACTGCCTTCAACCTTTATTCATCAATCATATTCAAATAAGGCGCTTTCAGCTATATTCTGTTTGGAGTCGCGGTGTTGCCACATTTACATCGAATTTTTCTTATATTATTATTATTGTATCAGGAACATCACTTTTTCAGAACTTTTTTTATGAAATAAAGTACTTAATTAACGGTGAATGCTATATTTTTTTTTGCAAAACTAAACTTTTTTAATTTTTCCATCAGTTTAGGCATGATACATATTTTTACATTATTGCGTTCCATGTAAAATTAGCAAGATAAGTTGGTTGCCCATGAACCCCCATATAAACAGTTAATTTTTGATCGTTTTTTTAATAAAGATAGAAACGGTGAAAAATTCTGAAATAAATCAAGCATTACTAATTGTTATTCATCTTTATTTTGCCCAAGTTTCATTCATATGCAATATTAGTTGTTTATGGTAGTGACAGTCCTTAAGTGTTCCCATCTGATTTTTTGGTAAAGTAATGTTCTTATTTTTGTAAGTTCGGCCATAAGGCTTTTGTTGCTAATTTGGACTAGGAAGTGTCTATTTTCAGGATACTTTTTGTTGAAAATTATGTTCTCTACTTTAGTTATTTCTACATTATTTAATTGTCGATCGTTTAGTTCTTTATTGACTTTTTCTTTTCTGAAATCTCCTTTTATGCCTTTAAGTATTATTGTCTTTGGTTTTTGATTTCTTGGTGTGTATGTATAAAATCTATTACGTTCGATTTTAGTATGTTTATTATTTGATTGTACGTTCGTATGCCTATGCTTGATAAGGTTATGTTGCTCTGTGCGCTTATGTTGATTGTTTCAACTTAAATGCAGTCTTTATTATTTCTTCATTTATTAGTATTAGAACTATTTCTTTAATTGTGAGCCCCGCTATTATTATTGGTGGGGCCCTTGGTGTTGAAGGTGTGTTTTCTTTTGTTTCATTATTTATGTTTTTTTGTTCCATTCCGTTGTCGCTTAACGCATCAAAGGTGTTGACACTTGATATATCTCCTTGTGAGTTTGTTCTATTTCTTATGGTGTTTTGTTTTGTGTATTTCTTAGGATTTTCCCATTCGTTTTCTTGATTAAGTTCATCATTTTTTTGAGTTGTAATGCTATCTGTACTAGTTGATTCGATTGTCGTTCTAGTTTTTCTGGCTAAGTTCAGGTTAGGTTGTATCTTAGGTTTGTTTTTATTTTCCATTTGTTTGATAAAGTTTTTGTAATCATTATCAAAAATTTCTGTGGATATGTTAGATATTTTACCTTTTTGGTATTTGTTGTATATGTATAATTTTGCAGCTTCGCCTGAAGCCTGTGGCTCTGGGAATTTTTTTTTTGTGTTTTGGGCCATCATTGGTCGCGTCCTCAATAGACGCCCTTATTTTTATATTCCTATAATAAATTCGTTATTTTTGTATTTCTTCACTGTAGCACTATTAATGCATTTTATGATGCAGTTTGCTGTTATTTGTTTTTTTGCTTTTTTTTCACTGTGATTTTGATATTTTTGTACTGAGCTCGTCGACACGTGGTTCATGGTACGGCGGCCATTTTGTCCAGTATTCGAACCCGAGCCGTCTGCGTGGCAGACTTTTCGTCTTCCCACTCGCCCGACCCACCAACCTATGCGTGTTTATTACTTCCGCATGTTGTGCCAAAGCAGAATTTACACAAAAATTTTTTGAAATTTTCTGCATTTTCAATTTTGGTGCTGGTGTTACCATACATTCAATTTCCTTTTTTTCACGAAAACAACTATGCTGTTTTAATGGTCGTGGTATGTATGTTTCCAGTATTCTCTCATGATATTTTTTCCAGCTGCATTTTACGTCAGTACATGACAACATTAGCAGTGTATTTAAATCAATCCTGGAAAAGTGTTTTGAAATTTTACATCAATTGCAAACAAGTTAACATTCATAAATGTAAAAATGACAGATGTCAACTGCTCTCAGAATGATCATTACATTACTTACGATGTACAATGAAAAAGCGTTCCAAAAATATGCTTGCACTTTTCCCTAAGGCTGACTTTGCAAGTACACACCAGTGATAATATTTTTTCATCACATGACACTAAACAATTAATTTCATGGGGTTTATTGTTCAGATGTGATGTTTGCATGCAAAAGTTGCAGTATCAGCTACTGCAACTTATCCACCATATTGAATATTCCCCAGAATAGGCTCCACTCCTAGATAAAATATCAATGGTAAGGTCGGTAATAAATGCCGGACCAACGCAGTAATTGGCTCTCAACCAATCTGGAACAGAGCTGCCAACAGAGCAGCCAATACATACGCTTGTTACGTCCTGGAAACACGCGGATTCGTCGAGAGAGGCTTACCTTGGTCGATTATTTAGTTCGTGGTTGGGCGCCTTTGCTCCAGATTGGTTGAGAGCCAATCACTGCGTTGTTCTGGAGTTTTATTGCCGACCTCACTATGGAAGTTTATTTGTTGTATGGATTCATTTTATTCCTCAAATTTGTAGGTTCGTTGCAGAAATTAGTAGGATGGTGGAGGGCTACGTTCCACTGAGCGACCACAACGACCATGCTCACGATCGCAGTTTTCCCAATTCCACTTGATTGCGAGCGTTCCAATTATGAACCCAAGTGGAACGGAGTTTGAATCGTTTCGAACGTTCATCAAAAATTATAAATGGCGAGTTCGAAGCAACAAAGCTAGAAAGTCAGGTGACAATTTGTAAATTTGAACAATAAACATAAACATGAATTAATTTTTTACATTGTATTTTGGAGTGACTGTATGATATTGTAGGGCATTCAAATAATTCACATTTGACACAATCAAAATGTCATTTAGAAATGTAGTTACATATTTTTTATTGGTGCGTGATAGTAACGCTTTAGAATCTACTTCATCTAGTTGAGATGAAGAGTGAAATGCAACTTTACATAATTATGATCGTAAAAAGTGAATCCTCAGACCACGAATTCTTGGGTATGATCATGTTATCACTCTTTATTCGCATCAGGAATCCAAAAGCCATTCCAGGTAAATATTTTTTTCATATATTACACCTACAGATCTAATTTAGAACCTATATTATTATACTCTAAATTTACACTATTCTTCAACTTACACAATTATATAATAATAATTATTCTATTTATATATTCCTATATTAATGTTAGTGACTAGATTGAAGATAAACTACGAATTGTTGTTTAATTGTTTTTTAGACTTTCGAGGAACACCTTCAGATATGTATATGAATTGATAGGAGAAGATTTAGTTCGACATGTTCCAGAGTGCCATACAATTGCTCCTAATCATCAATTGATGATAGCTGTTTGGAAAATTTCAACAATGGATTCTTATAGATAACATTTTTTTAGAAATAATCTACTTCAGAGTGGTGTATATTGTATACGTAAGAAACTATGAATTCTTTCTTTTACTTTCGTTATAGACTAAGAGCCAGTGCACGGCAGACTTACGGTAAAATAGCAAATTTCATATTGATGTTAGGTATGCTATAACACTTGCCGTGGGTGAAATGGAGATTCGTTATCCCCAGCGACGGTTCCTGTGGGCGCGTGACCGGAAGTTGAAAAACGTCAAAATTGACTTTTAAAACGTCATCGCAGAATGTCTGCCTTTTCCATATTTTAAAGTACACAATTTTTTATATTAAGAAATGAAGAGGCAGAACACTCATTGCGGTTCCTAGTGTGTTCGAAAAAATTAGAAAAATTAGAAAATTATATGAAAGTCACGAATGGAATTTTTGGTGTTATTCAGATATTTACCTGTGAAATATATAACAGTAGTGTGGTAGGCTACGTTCTAAATCAAAATTCATATTTTGTGCGATAGCGCGCCATATTTTACAGCAGTCAGTAACTTAGAGTTCTATACTTCTCGCAATCGGTTCAGGCAATGTTACCGAGCGAAAGCAATATGGCTGATTTTCTGTACTATAGCGTGATGTATTCAGTATATCTGTTTTTCATACTACTATAGTACTGCATATTATCGGTAGTATAAATCACCTTTCTCAACCTGGCGACCGAAAGTTATTTTTTATTATTTTTTTATAAACAAATCGTTTGTCCGTCATTTGTTCTTATTTGTTCATCAAAAACCATTATTTGTTCGATTATAGTTTATTTTTGAAAAATTAAACAAAATTTTTTTCATAAGTTGTCGTAATGTGTCTCTAATTCAACCTTTTTTTTTTTTAATCGAAAGATTTTTTTTTTTATCATTTGTTCGATTAATTAAATTGTTTGTTCGAGTGTCGTTTTATTTTTATTTATTTTTTTTCATAATTAATTTATATATTTTTAATAGTCACAGCGCATGCGTCAGTGTTACGTTCCGAGAACACGCGGACTCGTGAGGGAGACTTACTTGGGCGAAATATTCTGCGTCCCGTGATAGGTGCCTCTGCTCTTGATTGATTGAGGGTCAATCACTGCGATGTTCCGGCGTTTTCTAACAGACTTACCGAATTTAAAATTGTTGATATCTGTTTTTCCTCGGAATAGTAAGTTCAATACCGAAATTAGTGGAACTGTGAGGATGTTAGGTTAACTTCCTTTCAAATGATTAACTTTGTAACACAAATTTATTTTGAATCACTATTTATTTAATTAGTTACACAATGTTTAAACGTTGACACTATTATAGTAATAGACTATATAGACTGATACTTCGTAAGATTCTATGGATATTTTATCTTTTTTACAGTATACTTCTAATATTTTTATTTTGTAATTTTGCATGACACAAATTAGTGGAAAATTAAAATAAAATAGCTTTTGTTCATAAAAAATCTAGTAGTGCTTCTATAAATGAAAATAAATAATATATAATATATAAGTAAAAATTTATGACACCAATGAAAATTATTAAAGTTATTGAAGATTATATTATGTTCATCTATTACATTGTTGATTGATATGTAAGCTATTTGTCTTCGTGAGAATAAAAAGTAAAAAAAAAACAAAACAATACATAACGAATTTTCATGAACAATTACGGATCATTCAAAATAATGCTTGAATAATTATTATGAAAAATGACATCATAAAATAACATCATAAAATAAATGAAATCATTGAATAATTTTGTGAAGTGAAAATAGTTAAATAAATAAGTATTTTTAAATTCAAGTAGTGTTCTCAAATACATGAATTATTTGCCGCTAATTATCCATCTTCACAATCGTACTAATTCCTGCAACGAACCTACAAATTCGGTAAATAACTAAATCCCTACAACAATCAACATTTTATTGTAAGGTTGGCAATAAAACTCCTGAACAACGCAGTGATTGGCTCTCAACCAATCTAGAGCAGAAACGTTCAACCAGTAACCAAGCAGTTCAACTGTTACGTCCTGGAACACGCGAACTATGGAGAGAGGCTTACCTTGATGTTGATTTCTCATTTGTAGTTGCCGCCTCTGCTCCTAGATTGGTTGAGGGCCAATCACTGCGTTGTTCGGAAGTATTTTGGTCGACCTTACTATATTTATTGTTTGTTTTGTTGAATTGTAGGAATTTTATTGTTCTTCGGAAAAGTAGATTCTTTTCAGAAACTAGTGGAATTGTGAAGATGGTCGTTAGCGGGTTGAAAATGAATGTTTTACGTGACACAGATTTGAACTTAATATTATTATTTATTCACTTAATTACACAAGAATGAAACTTTAATTAACGTCAAGTCACTTAACATTTAACTAATTAAAGATAATTCTATTTTTATCTATTTAATAATGTTTATAATACTAGAACTTATCTAATGAGAACTCCGATCGATTAATTTATTGTTTGTTTATTATTTTCAATTCATTTTATTTTAAGCGAAACAAATCGCGCACAATGTCACTCTCGGGTTCGTATTGCTGAGCGAGAACTTTAACTTCGCTAAATTTTATTTACCCCGGAAACGTGATATGCCGTTTGTACTTGAATAGTAAAATTTATTGATTTTATAGATCAACTGCGAATTATGTATTATAAAACTTGGACTTCAAGTAATCTTGGATAGCTAATCGATCTGATGATTAGCGGAGAACTTTTCTTTTCGTTGATCGTCGGAGAACTAATCGATTTGATGTCTGACGGAGAACTGATTTTTCTATTTCAATTTTAGTTATTAGATGATGAAGTTTTAGATGAAAAGGAGAAATCAAAGTTTCTCACGGTCCAAGTAACTTTATCATTGGTTGGTTTTATTTAAACAATTCCCTTTCCTGTTTTATTTTCATTCTATTTGATTCTATTAGTTTTCAAGATGAAATGAAAGGGATTTTATTTGATATAAGTAATTCTATAAGTGTTATGTTTATTTCATATATATTTATCATAGTTATATACTTCTAATTTTTTATTCGTGTATGTCATCCATATTTCATTGGTCACTTTCTTTGAGGTATATTTATTTCCCGAATGGTACCCTTAGTTTTATTGCTTGTCTTGGTATTTGATGGCTAGTGTTCTCATGGGTAGTGTTCTGTTTAACTTATAGATTTCGTTTCTGTACTAAGATATATATAAAAAGATATTTATTTAAAATGTTTGACATTTATGTTTAGCGCATGTGCATTATTTAGAGTTTATAAAAGTGCATTTTCGGTTTAATGTTTATTTCTGTTATTTCTAAGAGCGATAGTGTTTGAATATTTATTATTTTGTTTGAGCTTTGGTTTCAAGTGAGAGTCTGTTAGTTTTTCTCGATATTTCCTGGTATTCATTTTATACTGCTTTTATTTATTATAGCGTACGGTATATGTCAGTTCAAGTTTTTAGTTGCGTAATTAAATTATTTTATATTTCATACGTTAATTGCCTTGTTCGTTGAATGTTCATTAAATGTGTACAGATATTTAATTATTAATTAATTGAGTTTAATCGTCTAATTATTTGATAGGATTCTGTAATATCGATCGTAGTTCTCGTTTGTCTTACTTATATTTATAGGTATAAACGTTATTTCTACCTTCGCTTGAAGTGTAGTTTCTTATAGTCTACTTATTCTATGCTTAAACATATATCCCTATACTGGGGATATAACACAACCAAGGTAAGTCTCCCTCGACAAATTCGCGTGTTTCTGGGGCGTAACAAAAGCTCATGCATTAACAGAAATACATTGGATGAAGATTAATTTATATTATAAACAACTGTTATGTAAACTTTAGCACATGGTTTTTTCCAAAAAAAGTAAATAAAGTATGAAGTAATTATGGATGTAAAATTCTGGATCAATAGAATCAATATTTTTCATTATTAATTCTCTATTTAACTTGTTAAAGGGCATCGTAAGTCCCCTATAAATAAACTGTCCATGATATAAAACTTAGAAATAATAATCATTAAATTAGTTAAAATTTATCATTATTTTAAAAAACATTAATTAAGAAACACTCATGATTATTCAAATAAAAAGATAATGTAATAAAATATTTTCGTGTAAGACCTTGAATTTATTAATCCATTTGTGCGAAGTATGTGGATAAGTATTACACGTAAAAAGTGTACAACATATATTATACGTTATACTCCATATTGACGCATGCGCTGTAACTATTAAAAATATATAAATTAATCATGAAAAAAAATAAATAAGAATAAAACGACACTCGAACAAACAATTTTATTAATCGAACAAACGATGAAAAAAAAAAAATCTTTCGATTAAAAAAAAAAAGTTAAATTAGAGACACATTACGCCAATTTATAAAAAAAATTTTGTTTAATTTTTTAAAAATAAACTATAATCGAACAAATAATGGTTTTTAACGAACAAATAAAAACAAATGACGGACAAGAGATTTGTTTATAAAAAAATAAGAAAAAAAACTTCCAGTCGCCAGGTTGAGAGAGGTGTATAAATCGATGGGATTCATGATCCACCAATGCGCATCACCAATTTTTGCTCGGGAAAAAAATATTATGAACACATTCAAACAAATGTTTCAACTGTCATTTTAACGACGCAGTAACTTTAGGTTATGAAATAGTAGGAGTAGGGATATTACTATAAGAGCATAAGATTTTTTCCATGATGCTCTCATTTTACATTCAAGTTTCAAAAGATTTCAACATGGATTAATTATCTGTGCCATTAACATGAGAAGAAGTGATATTATTGAAAATGTTCCAACCATATAAATTGTGCTGGTTTGATATCATTCATAAACATTTTGGTAATCCACCACCAGCGAATATATTGAATTTTCTGAAAGACACAGTGAATTATCAGAATGATGTTTTACGAATTTTGCATTTACGTGAACGTAAAACTATTGGAAACGTAGGAGAAGTTTCCCAGACAGCAAAAAATATTGCAGCAATATTACTTTGCAATATTGAATCTTGCAGGGAATATTGCTACAATATTGCTGATGTTATATCCCCAGTATAGGGATATGTGTTTAAGCATAGAATAAGTAGACTATAAGAAACTACACTTTAAGCGAAGGTAGAAATAACGTTTATACCTATATATCAAAGTAAGATAAACGAGAACTCCGATCGATATCACAGAATCCTATCAAATAATTAGACGATTGAACTCAATTAATTAATAATTAAAAATCTGTACACATTAAATGAACATTCAACGAACATGGCAATTAACGTATGAAATATAAAATAATTGAATTACGCAACTAAAAACTTGAGCTGACAAATATCATACGCTATAATAAATAAAAGCAGTATAAAATGAATACCAAGAAATATCGAGAAAAACTAACAGACTCTCACTTGAAATCAGAGCTCAAACAAAATGATAAATATTCAAACACTATCGCTCTTAAAAATAACAGAAATAAACATTAAACCGAAAATGCACTTTTATATACTCTAAATAATGCACATGCGCTAAACATAAATGTCAAACATTTTGAATAAATATCTTTTTATATATATCTTAATACAGAAACGAAATCTATAAGTTGAACAGAACACTACCCATGAGAACACTAGTTATCAAATACCAAGAAAAGCAATAAAACTAAGGGTACCATTCGGGAAATAATTAAGAAATAATATACCTCAAAGAAAGTACCCGGATGAAATATGGATGACATACACGAATAAAAATTAGAAGTATATAACTATGATAAATATATATGAAATAAACATAACACTTATAGAATTACTTATATCAAATAAAATCCCTTCCATTTCATCTTGAAAACCAATAGAATCAAATAGAATGAAAATAACGCAGGAAAGAGAATTGTTTAAATAAAACCAACCAATGATAAAGTTACTTGGACCGTGAGAAACTTTGATTTCTCCTTTCATCTAAACTTCATCATCTAATAAATAAATTGAAATAGAAAAATCAGTTCTCCGTCAGACATCATATCGATTAGTTCTCCGACGATCAACGAAAAAAAAAGTTCTCCGCTAATCATCAGATCGATTAGCTATCCAAGATTACTTGAAGTCTAAGTTTTATAATAAAGTATTCGCAGTTGATCTATAAAATCATTGAATTTTACTATTCAAGTACAAACGGCCTATCACGTTTTGGGGTAAATAAAATTTAGCGAAGTTAAAGTTCTTGCTCAGCAATAAAAACCCGAGAGTGAAATGTCACTCTCGCGCACAATGGTGCGCGATTTGTTTCGTTTGAAATAAAATGAATCGAAGATAATAAATAAACAATAAATTAATCGATCGGAGTTCTCATTAGATAAGTTCTAGTATTATAAAAATTATCAAATAGATAAAAATAGAATTATTTTTAATTAGTTAAATGTTAAGTGACTTGACGTCAATTAAAGTTTCATTCTTGTGTAATCAAGTGAATAAATAATAATATTAAGTTCAGATCTGTGTCACGTCAAACATTCATTTTCAACCCGCTAACGACCATCTTCACAATTCCACTAGTTTCTGAAAAGAATCTACTTTTCCGAAGAACAATAAAATTCCTACAATTCAACAAAACAAACAATAAATATAGTAAGGTCGACCAAAATACTTCCGAACAAAGCAGTGATTGGCCCTCAACCAATCTAGGAGCAGAGGCAGCAAGTACGAATGAGAAATCAACATCAAGGTAAGCCTCTCTCCATAGTTCGCGTGTTCCAGGACGTAACACTGCAACATTGCTGTAATGTTGCTATGTCCGCCTCTTTGTAACTTGCAGGAATATTGTGAGAATATTACACCCAATATTGCACGAATATTGCAGCAATATTGCACGGATATTGCAAGTGTTGCATGGATATTGCAGGGATATTGCAGCAATATTGCAGTAATATTGCAAGTGTTGCATGGATATGCATGGATATTGCAGCGATATTGCAGGAGTATTTAATATTGTCTTAAGTCTCTATAATTGATTCGACACATTAAATGTAATTACATGATGTATTTATTCTAATTTACTCAATTCTCACTTCTATATTTTGTTAATTTATTTCATATAACAATATTGAATGTCATTTGAGCCTTATCAAATTTATATAATTAAAAAACGAATGAATTTTTAACACGACTTATAATTCTTGTTCACTCAAATATTGCAGGGATGTTGCTGCAATATTCACATTGCAATATTGCCATTGGAATGTTGCAGGAATATTGCTGCGATATTCACATTGCGATATTGCCACTGGAATGTTGCAGGAATGTTGCTGCAATATTCACATTGCAATATTACCGCTGGAATGTTGCAGGAATATTGCTGCAATATTTGGAATATTGTGCACGGTTCGCAACATTGCTGCAATATTTCATGCTATCTGGGTTGTTCAAAGTGTATATACATCCATTATGATCTAAGCATGATGATCGGAATGTTAAAAACAATGTCCGAAAGTGTAAACGACTTGATGATGAATGTATTTCATTTGGAACGTGAATATGAAATCGAGAAAAAATATTTGTATAACGCAAGTGTTTCATCGATAGTTTCATCCAATGAAATTGAGGATTCAACTATTGTTGAAGATCTGATTGACAATATAATAGACATATCAAAAAATGTGTTCCAAATATTGGAACAGACAAAACAGTTCATATTAGATAAAAAAGAAGAGTTCAATGATAATTTATAAAAAATGTAAAAAAATGTTGAAGATGGGTTCAATCAAATAAATCAATAATATTGTATGAATCAAAATTTCGTTTTATTATTATATGTTTTTCCATATTAATTATTCTACCCATTACATGAATATAAAATATTTTTTTCTTAAACTAATTTTCTGACAATACCACTAATAGGTTCATATTCAACAATACGATCATGTAACTGTTACGTCTTGGAACACGCGAACTATGGAGAGAGGCTTGCCTTGATGTTGATTTCTCATTTGTGGAACTTTTTTTGCGATTACAGCGACATCTTGCAGTATTAGAAAAAAATGTTTCAAACAAAATTGATGTATTTTTATCCGGAGTTTCAGATTCCGAAATAAAAAATGGGGGTGTCCATTCAAAATTCTGAAGTTGCCCCCCCCCCCCCATTGGGTGGAGGTGGGTGGATCGAATTTGATATCAATAAATAGATTTTTTCAAAGTATCAGACACGTATTTTTCAATTTTTTTATTTGAGGGATGGGTTCCGAGATTTTTCTCCGTTCCCATCTTTTTATAACACCCTGTATATAAAAAGATATTTATTTAAAATGTTTGACATTTATGTTCAGCGCATGTACATTATTTAGAGTTTATAAAAGTGCATTTTCGTTTCAATGTTTATTTCTGTTATTTCTAAGAGCGATAGTGTTTGAATATTTATTCATATTATATTTTGTTTCGGCTCTGATTTCAAGTGAGAGTCTGTTAGTTTTTCTCGACGTTTCCTGGTATTTATTTTATACTGCCTTTATTTATTCTAGCGTATGGTATTTGTCAGTTCTAGTTTTTAGTTGGGCAATTAAATTATTTTATTTTTCATATGTTAATTGCAATGTTCATTAAATGTTCATAACTGTGTGTAGATATTTAATTATTAATTTGAGTTCAATTGTCTAATTATTTGATAGGATTCTGTAATATCGATTGTAGTTCTCGTTTATCTTACTTATATATATATATAGGTGTATACGTTATTTCTACCTTCGCTTAAAGTGTAGTTTCTTATAGTCTATTTATTCTATGCTTAACATATATCCCTATACTGGGTATATAACATAACATCAAACAATAAGCTGTGGTTTGAGCAGGAAACTCATTGGCAGATTCAATTTCAATTCGTATGTCTACTGGTCCTGACTTTAAATTTTCATTCTGCTTTGAACAATCAATCACTATAAGTGTTGCATGTGACACAAATCTAGATTTTGTTAACATAGGATTAGATTCTTCACTATAGTATGATGATTGAAAATTACAATACATATTATATAATATAACATATTGATTTTTATCAGAATCTAAATTCAAATTTTCATAAGGATAAGATTGTGAATTAAGGAATACTTTAACATCTCTCAATTCGCAATGATCAAAGTGACTGGCGTTCTTAGTTATATTATTTTTTCTCACAGTTTGAAATACTAGTATGATATAGCGTGGTTTCTCTAGTTGTGTTGTAGTTTTGACAACCCAAACGTTCTTTGTAGATGTTGGAAGCAATGTATATTCATATAATTCCCATGCACGAAAACCATTAGCATCAATTATTTCATCATTATCTTGAATTAACCATCCTGCAAGTTCTAAGAGATAATTCTGTCCTGAACACAGTGAAACATATCTTTTCATAAGAGATGTTATACCAACATTTTTACTTCGATCAATTTCAACAGCATTCAATTCCTAACGTATTCTTTCAAACAGATGACATATAGCAAGATTTACTGTTGATGTAGTTGCAACTGCGGCATAATCAACCTTAGTTAATCGTCCACAGATATGTAATGAGCTTTTACTCGGTAATAAGCATAAGTCTTGATGTTGCACCGCGATACGAATTTCATCATTGTTGTTAAATGTCGATGATGCATATGATTGATGAGCATGAATTTCATGATGCGCAATAGATTCATCGAATACTATCGCTTTTTGAATATTTAAGATTTGCGCCATGGTATTAGATATACAAAACAAAAACAACCCACTTTTATTGTTTCCCACGTAGTTTCAATCCCAGATTTTTCAGCAGTTGAATGTTCTGACGTGTTAGCTATTTGTGTGTTATGTGATGACTGATCCTTTTTCGACATATTGCCGTGCTTTGATAACTTCCACCACTTAAAACTGTTGATGATAGTGGTTGAATAATTGTATCATATACAATGCCCATTACTTTATTGACTTTATGTGTAATCTAATAGTTATGATTTCACCACGATAATTTACAAGATCACCGTCTTGATCAACTATTCTCAGTTGTAAATGTTGTATTGACTAAACAGTGATTGGCATGTCAATGACATGTGATGGTACTTAAACGATCTTATATCCTGGTGGGACAATCGGGAAGAATTCATGAATTGTATGCACTCGCTGCTCATTAATGTGTGCCCCTGTAGTTATATTACACTCAACGCGAAGTGCATTGACTTTAAGTATCGACACTGGTAAGTCAGATTTATGAATAGAGACTGCTTCAAGTATACGTGGCTTAAATCTCACTAATCGTCCAATGGAAACCTCAGGAATGAAATTTGTAGGAATATCATACTAAATCTCACAACACAATTCATTATTATTAGGTTTAAGTGAAAATGATATGTTTGGTAGTATTTTCTGTATATAACTCTCAATATCTTCGATTTCATAGCTACTGTTACGTCCTGGAACACGCGAACTATGGAGAGAAGCTTACCTTCATGTTGATTTCTCATTTGTAGTTGCCGCCTCTGCACCTAGATTGGTTGATGGCTATCACTGCGTTGTTCGGATGTATTTTGGTCAACCTTACTATATTGATTGTTTGTTTTGTTGAATTGTAGGAATTTTATTGTTCTTCGGAAAAATAGATTCTTTTCAGAAACTAGTGGAATTGTGAAGATGGTCGTTAGCGGATTGAGAATGAATGTTTTATGTGACACAGATTTGAACTTGATATTATTATTTATTCACTTAATTACACAAGAATGAAACTTTAATTAACGCCAAGTCACTTAACATTTAGCTAATTAACCCAGACAGCAAAAAATATTGCAGCAATATTACTTTGCAATATTAAATCTTGCAGGGAATATTGCTACAATGTTGCTATGTCCGCCTCTTTGTAACTTGCATGAATATTGTGGGAATATTACACCCAATATTGCAGCAATATTGCACGGATATTGCAGGAATATTGCGAGTGTTGCATGGATATTGCAGGGATATTGCACCAATATTGCGATCAGTGTTGCATGGATATTGCAGGGATATTGCAGCAATATTGCAGTAATATTGCAAGTGTTGCATGGATATTGCAGGGATATTGTAGGAATATTTAATAATGTCTTAAGTCTTTATAATTGATTCGACACATCAAATGTAATTGCATAATGTATATTTATTTTAATTTTCTTAATTCTCACTTCCATATTTTGTTAATTTATTTCATATAACAATATTGAATGTCCTTTAAGCCTTATCAAATTTATATAATTAAAAAACAAATGAATTTTTAACACGACTTATTCTTATTCACTGAAATATTGCAGGGATGTTGCTGCAATATTCACATTGCAATATTGCCACTGGAATGTTGCAGGAATATTGCTGCAATATTCACATTGCAATATTGCTACTGGAATGTTGCAGGAATATTGTTGCAATATTCACATTGCAATATTGCCACTGGAATGTTGCAGGAATATTGCTGCAATATTCACATTGCAATATTGCTACTGGAATGTTGCAGGAATATTGCTGCAATATTCACATTGCAATATTGCTACTGGAATGTTGCAGGAATATTGCTGCAATATTTGGAATATTGAGCAAGGTTCGCAACATTACTGCAATATTGCTGCAATATTTCATACTGTCTGTGAAGAATAATTCTATTTTTATCTATTTGATAATGTTTATAATACTAGAACTTATCTAATGAGAACTCCGATTCATTGATTTATTGTTTGGTTATTATCTTCAATTTATTTCAAGCGAAACAAATCGCGCACAATGTCACTTTCGGGTTTTTATTACTGAGCGAGAACTTCAACTTCGCTCGATGTTATTTAGCCCCGGAAACGTGATATGCCGTTTGTACTTGATTAGTAAAATTTATTGATTTTATAGATCGAGTGCGAATTATTCATTTCGATATTCATTATAAAACTTAGACTTCGAGTAATCTCGGATAGCTAATCGATCTGATGATTAGTGAAAAACTTTTCTTTTCGGTGATCGTTGGAGAACTAATCGATTTGATGTCTGACGGAGAACTGATTTTTCTATTCGAATTTAGTGATTAGATGATAAAGTTTAGATGAAAGGAGAAATCAAAGTTTCTCACGGTGCAAGTAACTTTGTCATTGGTTGGTTTTATTTAAACAATTCCCTTTCCTGTTTTATTTTCATTCCATTTGATTCTATTGGTTTTTAAGATGAAATGGAAGGGATTTTATTTGATATAAGTAATTCTATGAGTGTTATGTTTATTTCATATATATTTATCATAGTGTCACGTCCTGGATGTGATTTGGACGTGGAGACGAGTTTTAAAATATTCATTTTTTTAATGGGGTCGTTGCCGGCCACTGCTATGCGCAGCTGAAGTGCAAGGATGATGAAAGCGAATGAGGATGTTTTATTTTGGAGAACAATTATAAATTCAATTTGTATTTATATGTAGAATCACTCAAATTATTACAGAAGATTACACTTTCAACTTATTGTCCATAGTTTCATTCAAGAAATATGGAACCGAAAAACGTGAGAAACTTGATTACTTTTCTATTTGAACTTATTTGAATTCACTGAACGATTTTTATTCACGATCGTAATGAGTTGGAGAAGGGCTTGGATTATGGTTTAGTGGAACTGGGAAGTGCGGAACGGCGGCTCACTGAACGGATATGGATTGTCGTAGAGATTCTGGATTAGTATTGTTGAATGATTATTCGTAGATTTGCGATTTTTGCGTTGTTGAATTGAGATTGATAGTGTATTGGTTATCTTCGTGATCTGATATGATCGTTGATGATGTTAGAACTGAACTGGTAGTCGTCGTAATTGATGTAGACAGTGAACTGACGTGATCATTGAAGATGGTAAGAGTGAACTGACGAGACTCGTTGTGCGTTAGTTTTTATAGACTAAATTTTCCTAAGGTTTGATATATTTTCATCAGAAGTTTTAAAACGTTATTCTTGATTGGTTCATTTCAGTTAACAATTTTATAGTTTGTTGGAAGTTATGTGAAAATGAATTCTATTGGTTGAAAGATTCGATAAGTAGGGATTTTCGCAATTCACTGATGTTTTAAACAATAGTTCTTGGAAACGGCCAAGGATCGAATTAATAAAAGTGTTTGACTAAGTTTCAATTTCGCCCATTCAACAAAATAAGCATTTTCCCAGACAGCATGAAATATTGCAGCAATGTTGCGAACCTTGCTCAATATTCCAAATATTGCAGCAATATTCCTGCAACATTCCAGTAGCAATATTGCAGCAATATTCCTGCAACATTCCAGTGGCAATATTGCAATGTGAATATTGCAGCAACATCCCTGCAATATTTCAGTGAATAAGAATAAGTCGTGTTAAAGATTCATTTGTTTTTCAATTATATAAATTTGATAAGGCTTAAATGACATTCAATATTGTTATATGAAATAAATTAACAAAATATGGAAGTGAGAATTAAGAAAATTAAAATAAATACATCATGTAATTACATTTAATGTGTCGAATCAATTATAGATACTTAAGACAATATTAAATATTCCTACAATATCCCTGCAATATCCATGCAACACTTGCAATATTACTGCAATATTGCTGCAATATTCCTGCAATATTCCTACAATATCCCTGCAATATCCATGCAATATTGCTGCAATATTGGGTGTAATATTCCCACAATATTCCTGCAAGTTACAAAGAGGTGGACATAGCAACATTGCAGCAATATTGTAGCAATATTTCCTGCAAGATTTAATATTGCAAAGTAATATTGCTGCAATATTTTTTGCTGTCTGCGTCATTATGAAATTTCTTGATGCAGTAAAACGATATTTTATGGATGTTCTCACGTAGCTTCGTTTCTCATATTTAGTTGAAAATAGATATTTCTAGAATATGAAGTTACTTTCACATTGAACAGGTGAAATTCTATATTATTTGATTTTATATTGAAATAAAAACAAATTTCGAAGTGCGAGATAATTATATTTAAACGAATGCGCTGCGACTAAAGCGCAGACGTCATGAAGATGGCGAAAGGTCCCCTAGGACCTAACAATAGTTATATACTTCTAATTTTTATTCGTGTATGTCATTCATATTTCATCGGGTACTTTGAGGTATATTATTTCTTATTTATTCCCCGAATGGTACCCTCAGTTTTATAGCTTTTCTTGGTATTTGATGGCAAGTGTTCTTATGGGTAGTGTTGTGTTTAACTTATAGATTTCGTTTTTGTATTGAGATATATATAAAAAGATATTCATTTAAAATGTTTGGCATTTATGTTTAGCGCATGTGCATTATTAAGAGTTTATAAAAGTGCGTTTTTGGTTTAATGTTTATTTCTGTTATTTCTAAGAGCGATAGTTTTTGAATATTTATTATTTTGTTTGAGCTCTGATTTCAAGTGAGAGTCGGTTAGTTTTTCTCGATATTTCCTGGTATTCATTTTATACTGCCTTTATTTATTATAGCGTATGGTATTTGTCAGTTCTAGTTTTTAGTTGCGTAATTCAATTATTTTATATTTCATACGTTAATTGCCATGTTCGTTGAATGTTCATTTAATGTGTACAGATATTTAATTATTAATTAATTGAGTTCAATCGTCTAATTATTTGATAGGATTCTGTTATATCGATCGTACTTCTCGTTTATCTTACTTATATATAGGTATATACGTTTTTTTTACCTTAGCTTAAAGTGTAGTTTCTTATAGTCTACTTATTCTATGTTTAAACATATATCCCTTTACTGGGGATATAACACTATCACTTGGAATGATTGTTGCATTTTCACCTCCAACTATGTCAAATTTGTTGTTGGTCTCATCAATATTAGAGATGGCATTGAAAGTTAACAGTTCAGTAAGCTCCAATACATATGTGTTGAGGGAATTGCGTTTTTTGAGATTGTATACTTGCCGGAAGATCTCCCAGTCAGCGTGGAATGTTGCAGGAATAATGCAGCAATGTTCCGAACCTTGCGCAACATTCCAGTGGCAACGTTGCAATATAAATGTTGCAGGAATGTTGCTGGAACATTGCAGCGGGAACATTACAAGTGGATGTTGCAGGAATGTTGCTGTAACATTCCTGCAACGTTTCCGCAACATTCATGCAACATTCCTGCAACGTTCCTGCAATATCCATGCAACACTTGTGCTTTATTATATAATATTTATAATTGCATGAATATTGCAGCATTGTTTCATGATTATTAGAATGTTACATTTTCAACATTCTAATGTGGGCAAAATGGATCTGTGTATGTGTTAACATTTGGCACCATGGCACTTCACTGTGCTGGCACGTCACAATCAAGTTTATACTCTCGAAGCATGTGTACTGTGAAAATTGTGGAATCTCTGTGTCGAATTTTATGCCTGATTATTGAAGAGTAAAGTATAATTTTCACTTGAAATTAAAATATTTTAAATACCAATTAATATTCTCAAAATTCCGAGTGTTCATAATTGTGAGTTAATATTCATATACGTCCGTCGTTTACATAACCTGAAAAATTTTATTGAGAAGTGTTTTTTAACTGTACATAATTTTCAGTTATTTGATGTTTGTTCATATATAATCGAAAAAAAAAGAAAAAAATAATAATAAGTGAAGGGTATTATTATTAATAAAACAGAACAAAATCCAAAATATAATTTTTCAATCCTCAATATACTTCTGCAACATTCCTGCAATGTTGCTGCAACGTTCCCTGCAATGTTTAACGTTGCGGATGTAACATTCCTGCAACATTCCACGCTGGCTGGGCTTATACAAGAGGTTGAAGGAAATGAATGTTCACACTATGTAAAAATAACGTTGTCGTTTATTGTAAAATGCACTTTGGTTATTGTCACATAAAATTGCAGTCGTAATTATAATCTTAGGTTAAGATGAATATATATATTAATTGCGATGTATAATTTTTGTATAGCCACGGGATTATATGAATCGTCGTGGCTGATTATGCAAATGGCGATATACCGCAAACACGTGGCGTTGCACACAATTCTCAATCGATAATAATATGAATATATCGAGTTGCAAACGGATATCACTCAAATGTTGAGCATTCAAGCTCAGTGCGTTGCACGTAATTAAATTGAGAAGTATTAAATCACGTTGTGATGCACATAAATTAATTATGAGCAAAAATTGTAAACCAAGAAAAGCACGTTGTGCTCGTAGAAGCCGGTAGTTCAGTAAGTATCGATTCTCTATCATGAGACGATAGAGAAAGACGGCTAGCGATGCGCCGTTGATAATAATGCATGTGCATGTGAATCTCGCGCATACAACGACAAGTCTGGTGAGTAGACGCACAACTGCTCTGCGCATGTGACACGACTGCAGTAGTGAGTGCATAAGATCTTGCGCAGGCGACAGGCGTGTATCAACGCGTGTGTGTAACACCTCGCGCAGCCGGTTAAGATTGTATGAGTGTGTGCATGTGATGCTCCACTGACCCATATTTCTCTCAATCCTGAACATACCGCCCGCGATCAGCAAGGTGATACTAATGATAACTATTCTGAAACAGGTAAAATTTCCAATTTTGCAATTGGTCTCATTAATTGAGTAGTTGCTGTTGTAATTATGACAACACGAGTTAGCCCGTCGGGTCCTGGATGCAGTTAAAGTACTCGTGCAAGTGGCCTCTTGCACGGTGGAAAGCGTTCATCAGTTAGTAAAACTAATGAGCCGACCTTGATGATATTGGATAGGTGGTGCCACTTGGAAATTGATTGCATCCGTTGTAGGTATTGAGACGACCATTGTGACCAAAATCTTATATATAAAAATCTCCTGTCACGATGTTTGAAACAAATGGACTCCGGAACTACTCAACCGATTTTAATAAAACTTGGCTTAGTATGTGTAATTTGGTCCAACTTAAACTATAGGATAGTATTTATCTCGATTTTCAACAACAATATTTATCAAATATTAAATAAATGTTTGTTATAGGACAATGACTTGCAATTTTTTGTAAGTTCAATAAATTTCTAAGAGATGGCGGTGTGAATTAAGTAATCAGCATAACACTTGGTTATCTGGGTTGGGTAATCCTTCAATAGATGGCGTTGCGTTTTGATTTATTAATGCTGCAAATAATTGGACATCATTAGTGTTTATGTTTACAAACATAACCAAATCATTTAAATTTTTCATTCATTGTCACTTTTAAAATTGTGCTGTATGTTGTGTTTGTTTGCGAATTATTCATATATTTGGCGTCGCATGCAACAGGAGCAGCATTTACAAGTGCATCAGCTGATTGCACGTTGCACGCGCCGAAAATTACAATCTCGACCTCAAGCACTAATGAGGGCAGCACTTATTGGGCGCCTCTATAATAACAATTATAACACAACGATAAACTTTTCGGCGGTATTGTTCTACTACTCTCGGGTGACTTCCGACAGACATTACCAGTCATTCCTCGCTCTACTTTTGCCGATGAGATTAATGCATGTTTAAAACAATCGTTTTTATGGCGCAATGTCGAAACACTTCGATTGACCATAAACATGCGAGTACAATTGCAGAATGATCCGTCAGCGCAAGTATTTTCTAAGAAATTGCTGAATATTGGGAACGGTGTAATGGAATTACATCAGGATACACAATACATCAAATTGCCCGATGAATTCTGCACTGTTGTAGACTCAAAAAAAGAACTTATTAAAAGTGTGTTTCCGGATATATCAAATAATTACGTACGTCATAATTGGCTCAGTAATCGTGCTATTTTGGCAGCAAAAAATGTCGATGTCGACGAAATAAACTTTCAGATACAACAGTTGTTGCCAGGTGATTTGATGTCTTTTAAATCAATAGACACAATTGCAGATGAATATGAAGCCGTGAATTTTCCAACTGAGTTTTTGAATTCGTTAGATATATTAGGAATGCCATCAATTCAAATCCACCAAAATTATGTAACGGTACACGTTTGGTCATCAGAAGAAGAACAGGAAACATTCTTGAGGCAATCATTTTGACGGGAAAGTTTAAAGGAGAGATCATTTTGTTGCCACGTATTCCTATCATACCGTCAGATTATCCAGTAGCATTCAAAAGATTGCAATTTCAGATTCGTTTGGCTTTTGCAATGACCATAAATAAGTCGCAAGGCCAAACAATGTCCATTTGTGGATTGGATTTGGAAATTACGTGTTTCTCTCATGGGCAACTATATGTCGCCTGCTCACGTGTGGGAGGGGGGGGGGGGCAACCTTCAAATTTATTTGTATTAGCAAAAGACAGGCTAACAAAAAATATTGTACATAAGTTAGCACTTAGATAAATTTGAACTATAAATTGTAATGATTCATTCTTTTTTTTAAAATATCCATTTTTATATATTTTCAAGAAGTAGTTTGTAATAAAATATAAATTAAAAATTTAAGTTCGTTTGTCATTAACTTCAACTCTGTGAAATTTTTTACCAATTACTTTTTAATTCTTAAATCGATTGAATAAACGTTTTCATTTTTATAATTGAATATTAATCTGACTACATTAGGAAGTTTAGTGCAACATTGATCCGGCGCACTGTAACAGAGTCACAGCAACGCGTGACCGGGTCTGCTAGTATATATATATATATATGTACTGTTACATCGTAGGTGTTGTTGGACGTGGTTTTTAAAACAGAAATATTATTTTATTTTGGTAGAAGATCGTTGCCCGCCACTACTGTGCGTAGCTGAATCATATAAGGATGTTATGAAGTGAATTAGAGATGGTTATATTTTTATTTGAAACACTTATAGATTGATTTATTGATTAAACACACAAACTGATGAATTACAATATTGTGTAATGATTATGATTGTCTTTGATGCACTTAAATTATGATTATTAATTATAAACTGAGTTCTCGATACGACTATAATTATAATTGAAAACAAATTATGATTGTTCCGGAACCGTTACTGACTTAAACTTGAATTGCGTTTACAAGAACAATGAACATAAAGCTTCTGGATTACTTGGATTACTGGACTTCGAGATTTATGAATTATAACTGACGTAAATTATGAATGACTGTATTCGTGAGCTTGATTAGGAATTACTTATTAGACCCACTTGGTATTCGTGAACTGATATATCACTAGATGTAGTCGTAGTTAGAGAACTGTCGTATTGATGGTGTTGATCGAGAGCTTAGTCGTATTATTGATGTAGATCGAGAACTGATGAGATTCGTTGTGTTTCAGTTTTTATAGACAAGTTTTTACTTAGCTTTGAATATTTCTGTCAGCAGTTTGTAACGTTATTTTCTATTGGTTGAATTTACGTTGACAATTTAGTAATTTGTTGGAAGTGACAAAAGGGTGACTCTTATTGGTCGAACAGTTCGATAGGTAGGGATACTTCATAATTTGCTGATTCTAGTTAACAATGTTTCTTGGAAAAATCATGGAGTCGAATTTGATAAAAGTTTTTTATTAAGTTTCAATTTTCATACGTCATACAAAATAAGCAGTTTGGTGTGAGAAAGTTATTTGCGGTTCTAATTTCTTCCGTTTGATCGTGAAGCGATTTTGACGGGAAGTTCTCATGTGACGTTGGTATTTATATTCGGTAAAAAATAGATATTTCTAAGGTAAAAGCTACTATTACATAAAGTAAATGAAATATTATATTATATAAAGAATATTCAATACAATTAAATGAATCGATTAATTACTAAAATAAGAACATGTTTCGAGATGCAAGATTATTTATTTGAAATAAGCGCGCTGCGACAGAGCGCAGGCGCGTGACGTCAGAATTGAGGGTAAAGGTCACTTGGGACCTAACAATATATATATATATATTTCAATTTATGAATAATTATGATTATAATCATCATAATCATATTTCAATACATTATTATTACTCAGCATAGAAAAATATATACCTAGTCCGTAATTTACATAACGCTATATTATATGAATTTCTCATTCATAAATAATATTATATTTAAATATTTTCTATAAATAAATTTATCAATAAAATTCATAAACAAATAATAATAATAATTTGAATAATACTATTTTAATACAATTATCAGTTTTGAATAATGTTTTATATTCTTGGCCCCGTATTTATATATAGCGTTATATATGCTATATACTCCTGTATACGGATGTGCGCTTGCACTCTCCGCGTTATACCTCGAGAACGGTTGAAGATACAAAAAATGCTTCAGATAAAAATTGTAGGTATTTTTATAATCTACAAGTTTCATAATAACCTCGAATGACGGTTTTCCGATAGAAATCGAGATAATTGCAAAAAAACGGGGTTTCCGACCTTTGATAACTTGTGACGCAGACACGAGATAATAGGTGACTTTTGTCCCAGTCTTTAGAATGCCAAAACAAAGATTTTCACCAATTGTCAGCTTATTCGCTTCCATTCCGAGGTTTACAACTTTTTTGGGCTTATTTGACTGGGCTATAATGCACACTCCCAATAAGGACACGAGGATTGAGAATAAGGGATTTTTTTTTTTAATTAAACTGTATGCCAACTATTTGCTCTTGACATGCTCAATGAAAATCCATAATTACTCCACGTTTAGAATTATTAAATAATTTGATAGTTTTCAGGAATTTCATTATTGAAAAATTAATTTCTTCAGAAACATCGCTTCAAACAGTATATTTGACGCATGCGCAATACACATACTCTGAATATATGTATTTAGCTAATCAAATTGTTAATTAAACGAAAAAAAAAACAATTTAAATGAAGAACAAACGTTATTTATACGTGAACAATCATAATTGAATATTTATTATTCAATAGTGACAAAAATTTATTGAAAATTACAATAGGGATAGCCAATTTTTGGGCATAATTTTTATTGATTTTTTTTAATTAAACAAATTGAGAACAAACAATTGTTCAATACTATCAATCAAGAACAAAAGACGAACTAACGATTTGGATAAAAATAAATTAAAAAATTGTAGAAAAAGTTTTTTTGGGGGGTATCTTTCTGGTGCCTTTTATTCCTACGCTGGGGAAATAACATATACTCAACGACTAACTTTCAATAGCTCAAACCATATGAGTTGCGCCTCCTGTCTCTACTTTCCATGATCTTATGTTTATATTTATACATATGTACATATATTATTTTCAATTTCACATGGTGCAGTTTCTTATACTCTAGTTATTCTATGGTTAAACATATATCTCTACACTGGGCCCCAGTGACTGGGAGTTTAACCGAATATCAGTTTTTGTCTAATATTTATTTATCTGTTTATCTAATGAATGTTGTATGAAATTCAGATCATGATTTTCGTATGCAATGATATAAACAAATAAACTTAGTATGAAAAGTTTCTATTCATATTGTACAATCGGTATGAACGGATCTGCTAGGGAAATCGAAAGTGTTATCACACGATAAATAGTTCACTGAATGAAATAAATAAGAGTATAATTGATCCGATGATTTTTGTACTATTTCAATTCTGAGATGTCGGTGCAACTTTGTATCGCCCATACAATGTTTGCTACATACACCATATAGTATGAAAAATCATCGATGTATTTGGTTTTTCTCGTAACGTCATAATAAAAAAAGCAGTTTAAATTATTATGACTCCGGGTACTATTCTAAAGTAATATGGAAGAAATCTGTGATACTGAATTCGTGTTTTTCAATCAATATGCTTTTTCCACATGAAAATTCATGAATATATTTCGCAATTTATCAAAATTAGCACATTATCGTATGTATAATTCACAAAAGAGAGTTTATTCTATTGGTAAAAAACATTTTTATCAATAGTTAATTTCGATGAAATGAACTATTTCGTTCAATGAATATTTCTTACATGAATTTTATCACATTTGATATAACAACTTATTGTCACTGACCGATCAAAATCCTGGTAATCGTTTTCATAAACTTTACAACACGTGGATGTCTATGTTTTCGGATATACAAACTTGGACATATCTACCAGTCGAAGCGTAACATAAGGAAGACTTGTGGAAGTGCACTAGTCATGGGTTCGTACACTGGGTTGGAACATTTAAACACGACAGTTCGACAATCTCCACTACTACTACTACATACTTCCACTACCACAACATCGGCCGGACCTTTAGTGTCCGCAATCACTGTTACTGGACTTTCGCAGCCGCGGTTTTTATCCTTTTCATTCAACAACGAACACTTAACGGTTCAAGTTCGTTTCATACATAATTCTCCAATCGAAGGCATATATAAACTCTATGTGATTCCGGGAAACTTGATGAAGAGCTGAAAAAAAATATAATTTTCGTGCAAAAATATTTGTGTGAGTTATCGTTGCATTCAATTACTCTAACTCAATCATATTTCTGAGTTATACAATGTCCTTTATACGAGCAACTGGTGATATTATTGGATTCTTACTCTTATCGTTCATTGCAATTATTGAGGCAATTATCAAATCATTTATTCCACGTCGATACAAAATGAAAAGTGTCGCGGGTGAAATTGCTCTCGTAACGGGGGGTGGTAGTGGTCTCGGTAGATTACTTTCATTCAGATTAGCAAATCTTGGTGTGATCGTTGTCATTTGGGACATCAATGAAGCTGGTAAGTCATAATAATTATTGTAATTGATTTTTATTATTCATTTTTTAGTTGGAAAGTATTCTTATTCATTTAATGTATCTCGTTATTGTGGATAATGAATTTTTCATTCATCTTTGCCTTCGATACAGGACAGATATGTATTACTTGCTCAATATACTTTTTTCATTCAGATTCATTTGCAAAAAAGAAGATTAGATCATTATGGTTTTCATTTTAATGTTGCCACAATGAACTTCTTTCGCGTTTTTACAATCGCAATTATTCGCGTTTTTTTCAGTTAACAATCAATTTATATTCCGAGTATTTATAATTAACAAGAAGGTTATAAACTCATGCTTGTATAATTAATTATATTAATGGATCCGCGAGCATGACGTGCCTTACATTACTCTATAATATAGTATAAACAAAACATAACCGAGTTCTACAGTAACGCAGTAAAAATGATGATTGTAAGATAAAATAGTTATTGATAATATTAACGAAAATCATATTTAAATAACATGAAAATAAATTTCCTCATCAAATTTCTTTTCTCCTCCCAATCGAACTGATACCGATATTAAATTTGTTAACGTTGCGTACACTTATATAACGATCACGTTATCTACGCAGCCACCCTACGACCATGACTTATTAATGATAATGAACATCGTAATCGATAATCATGTTATATATAGAAACTGTTTCTCCCACTTGCTATAATATATAGAATTATGTAATCATCATGAAATTATATTTACATAACCAATTGGACTTAATAAATTTTCAATCATTTTCTTAAGAAAGTTATTCATATTAATCACATCGAGATGATTTTGGCCTCTATAACAATTTGAAATTTGTCAATATCCAAAGAAGAAATGAAATAAAGAGAATTTTTTGGGATAACCATTCAAGCCATATTATTATTTAATGTTTCCTTCACTCAGTTTTTCAACGCAACAAACTACTTTATGAGGTTTTAAATGATCAGATGGGAAAATGTCTGCGGACTTCGTAATGTACGTGACAAATGACGTCAACGAATATATGATGGAATCAAAATCGAATTATATTACATGATTGGTACACGTATAGCACGATGATAAATATGAAAATTCATGATTGATGATTGGCACCAAACTTATGGAAGTACCAAGTTCTTTTTCTTCTTCATTGGGAATAATAGTTTTTTGAATACGCTAACAGGATTATGATAATATCACACAATATAGCACAATGTAGTATATTTATACTTCAAAATTGAATAATTGTAATTTCATGTTAATAAATTTTGAGAAACCAAGATCTAATGTTTCACGTTTCACCATTTTCACTTTGATAAATGTCCATCGAATCACGATATTGTATTTGTCATAATTACGAGAACAATTTTCATGATACGCAAGAGCAAACGATGTATTGCTCTTAACTTTTGAATCATGCAACAAAACTTGGTACTCATCATACATATCTATAATCATATTCAACGAATGACTTACGAATCGATAGGAAATATGAAGACTTGTCCTTTGCAAAAAAATTAACTCAAGTTTTAATGGAAAATGATCTTATAAAATATTTATCAACATTTTTGTCAAAATTCTAAAAATGGCGTTTTGTTACTTTTAATATTAAACATAATAATCAGTGACCTACTTCGATAATCTCCGATGAACAAATTTAACCCCTCGTATTTTTATGAAAACGTTGATTTTATACTCTAAAATTTCAAGATAAAAGTCCCAAAAATACGTTGAGTGGCAAAAATATATTATCAAGATACATGATAATCTCGCATAGGATCTCATTCCCAATTTAGTCAAATTCATCACATCATTAGTCCATACACACCACAAATATATATATTCAAATGTAGTATATAAGAGAATGAAAATATTTGTTCAACTTCTTTTATGCCATAGAAGTTTTTCATTTCACTTCAACTTTTACTCGTAGTGCAATAATGAAACATAGCTTGATTTTATACAACAATCTCCATTCTTGAAATTTTACTGTAGATCGAAAGACCTGCATACATGTATACAGTATTGGCGAGAAGTGGCACGACAAGATGTCAAGGCCCTGCCGAGAATATACCTGCCTTCATAAGTCTATACACGGTCAGCGGTGAAAACTGGTTAATCGTCATTAAAAAAAAAATACAAAATCATCATTCATTTCTTATAAAATATACATGATTATTGACTCAAGAATAAAAGAATTCAGACCTGATAATTATTGCAAATTATGTAACATGAGAATTTATATTTTAGATTGAAATGAAAAAATACTAAAATTAAGTGAATATGACACTTATGCTAAGTCGAAAGCATTCTTAAAATAACACAATTAGGTACTTGATTTTAATTTAGTTTTTTCAAAAATCTATGTTCTTAACTATATTCAACGCCATATTTATTTAATTTGAATACTGTTTCTTCTCAGTATACTTTATCCTGAACAAAATAAAATTGTAGAGAAAAATTTGGGTTAGTTCGAAGCAACTATGACGGTATTAAAAATATCATAATATTTATTCGAATCCTAAGATGTACACATTAATTCCAATCTTGTACATTATTTAAACTGTATATATGTACGCTCTACTTTTTCAATAATAGATAAAACCACAAGCTAAGATGGAACTTTCTAGTACTAGATATATAGATATAATAAACAGAGAGTAAAATTATGCCTGAACAAAAATTTTTGCATGCATGTTGGTATATATTGTGTAATGAACTGCTGCAAAAATTCAGTTGCTTTCATTGAAACACGAAACAAGTTGAATCACGACAATTTCGAAAGGATGAATATAATCGCTGCTAATAAATATACACTATAAATTATTAATAAATGAACGGTGTTTAATTTTGAATACTTTAGATTTATTTTTGAAATATTAACTATCTATTTTTTTTATACTACATTCAAATTTTCATTTAATCACCATCTATATTGAGAGTAAATCCATTTTGAATATCTTCACTTGATAATTCATCCAACTACTTAGGGAACTGTTTACGCAATGTTTCACAACAGTTATTACGTCAAGCAATCTGACAGCTTCTCATTCCACAGTAACTCAACTTTGTCATTGACTCATACATTTCATTTAAGTTTATCTTTATGAACGTTAGAACATTTAGCATTGACGGACAAAAATAATAAATATATTGTCCTTACGTTATTAAATATAATTATTGTAAGATTTTGTATGTCATACAGGAATGGATGAAACTGTCAAGTTAATTCGTGCAGCCGGTGGAACGTGTTATGGTTACGTATGTAATCTCTGCAATAAAGAGGATGTCTATGAAAAAGCTGAAATCATAAAAAAAGAAGTTGGACAGGTGAGAATCGTGACGCAATAAAAACTTTTATAACATAATACCATAACGAAAATTTTACATGTGTATTTATGTATATATGGGGCCGCAAGGTCGGTTATTGAACTTTTACCTGATCGACAGTTTTTTAAATTTGCGTAGTGGTTTTTTTTCTTTTTCTAATTACCAACAGGCTCAATGGGTGTATTCATCGCGTATAAACTCATTCTCATGAGTGATGAACGAATCTCAACGGGGACGATATTACGAAAGTGTACAATATTGCATCACGCAATGATGCAATGATTTGCTGATACATAAGGGCTATATATTATATTCAAAAATAGTCTCAGATGGATAATAGGGGCATGCATATACATGTTCTGTATAAAAGTCCTTAATCATTTTCATTGTTCTGAGATAATAATGCACGTTTAAAATAATAATTCTAACTATTTGCTTATTATTGCAGATATCGATCCTAGTCAATAATGCTGGTGTGGTGAATGGGAAAAAACTTATGGACATATCGGATGAGCTAATATCTAGGACAATGGATGTGAACATCATGGCTCATTTTTGGGTGAATGATTATTTTTTTTATTGCTCTTTTTCAACTAAATTATTTTATTTATGATTTTGTATAATCAATCCATGCACAATGATTTCTCATCAGCCTACATGCAATTTGTTTGAGGAATATATGAAAGACCAATAACATGCGTGTATATTTTTTTCATTAATATTTAACAAAACATTGCGAGTCGAAATTTATTTCCTACTTCGATGCTCATAGAAGCTCTTTGAACCTCATGTGATACTCCTAACTCCTACGAGCTCCTTCTTCCACCTTACAGGAGCAAAAGAGGATCTAAATTACATTGTGTGCCTACTGTAAAAATGTAATTGAGATCCTTTTTTACTCCTGTAAGGTGGGAGAAATTTCCATTTCTTCCACTTGCAGGCGCAAAGAAGGAGCTCGTAGGAGTTAGGAGTATCATATGAGGTTCAAAGAGCTTCTATAAGCATCGAAATAGGAAATAAATTTCGACTCGGGATGTTACGGTATGAGACGGGATTATGTTCCCGAGTCGAAATTTAAGTCCTACTTCCAGCTTCTAACTCCTCCAGTATGAAGCAGTTAGAAGTAGGAAAGCAGGCTCCAACGTAACGTTGTTTCCAATGTGAATTAGATACTCCTTTACGCCTGCAAGTGAAAGAAATTTGGACTTCACTTGCAGGCGTGAAGGAGAATGTGGCACAACGCCTCGTTCCCTATTCTTTAATCCTTCGTAGTTTTATTTTTATTATTATTATTGAGCATCACAAATGATGGCATTATACGAAGAGAATTTTAGGTTAGAAATCCGTGTAATATACATCTAAGTTGAATATTCGGAAACTACGCAAATTAACAAAAAAGTAAGGTTGGAAGACATCAAGAAATTTAAAGCCTTGAATAAGATTTTTTTTTTGCAATTTATTCACATCAAAACCACCTATTCGCTACCTGCATTACTTCACGCGACCTCTTGTGTTGTGGAACCATAACCATTGGTGGAAATTGCGAATGCCAAATACATTGGGCCAACAAGAAAAATATGAATCATTAAAATATCAGGATATAAAAAATATTTTCAACTCAAATCTATTGTTAAATTAATAGAGCCCGATATTTGAACCCAAAGATGGTAAGTACTATTATCAATTATAAGAGTAATTTGAATATTAAAAGTCACAAATGTGAGGTTAGATAGGCTTGTAAACAATTGGTACATTGCATTTCCCAGTTGCAGTTTTTGCATTATCAAATAACTTATTATTTTTGTCAGTGCCTGAGTGAAAAATTTTACTTGGAAACGTTTCCTTTCTAGTAAGAACCCATGAATTTCTCAATCCGGTGAAAAGTCGTCACTTCAAGTCAAATTTTGAATGTTTTAAATCTAACATTGAATATGTGATTTCCAGATTTATGCAGTTATCTAGGAAAATGAACATTGTAATCAGAACTGGCTTCGAAAAAACTGTCGACAATACTTCCTATCAACCAAAAACGCAATCAAAAGGGAAACAGTTCGTCGAGGCTGGGCATGTACTTAAAGTTCAAGAATTGAGACATGGTGGTAATATTTTAATCCAAGGTGAAGTCATCAAACAAACTTATGTTAGCGAAGGTGGATACACTGTGAAACTTGAAATAGATAATTGGCGAGCAATAAAAAATGTGTCATGTACCTGCGTTTCCAATAAAAGTGACCGATGCAAGCACGTTGCAGCGCTGGTACATTATGTTAACCACGAGGAAAATTGGTCAAAAACAGATCAAGATCAACAATGGGGAAAACCCATCGCACGGCGATTTTCAAAGGATAAATATTCAGAGAGTAAATATTTTTGTGAGATGTTTTCGTGTTCTAACGAATTTAATGTCATGGGCGAAGCCCAGGTACATACACCCAATTTGGATTTAAGTAAAACACCCACCCCGTCAACATTGAGATCTATTTTGGTTGCTGCAACCGCAAAAAAGACTGAGTTTGCAAGGAGGAAGCTAGCTCGACCAAGGTTGAAACAAATGAAAGAAATTTAGCTAGGGATGAATGTAAAGCTTGCATTGAATATTTATTTGTTCTTGTTGACCAAAATACCGTTCACAAATCCTCAGCGTATCAGCTACCTGAGAATTCGGAGAGATTCTATATTGCATAAATACAAATCACTAAACCTGAAATCATTGAGCTATGCTATGATACGGTAGCTCAATCATTTACCAAATGGTTCGAAGCTCGACGCCTTAAAATCTCTGCAAGTACAAACGCTCATAGTATGAAAAGTGGATCTAAAAAATCCATTGATTCCTTAGTTAAGGAAATACTGTCTTCAAAGAAGTTTTCTACTGAATCAACTCAGTATGGGATTGTGCATGAAAGCTATGCTAGAAAAGAGTATGAGGCAAAATACTCTTGTAAGGTTTTGAAAGTAGGCGTGCTTGTTAGCTTCAAGCAACCTTGGCTGTGCTCAAGTTTCGACGGCATTGTAATACAAGATCCTGCTTTTACCGAATTGCTAGAAATCGAATGTCCGTTTGAGTGTAAAAATAAGAGTATTATTAGTTATGATACCAAAGAATGCAATCTTCCGTACCTGGAATTTAGAAATGAACAAGTGGTATTGTGAAAAAGTGCATTAAATTACACGCAATGTCAGATGCAATTATATTTATCTGGCTTACAGATTTGTGATTTATTTGTTTACTCCCCCATTGGAAGTTTGTTGGTTACAGTGCATCGTGATGAGTCTTTCATTGAAACCGAGGTTACTCGCTGCGAGGAGTTTTTTTTTAAATACTACTTATCTGCATCCATATGCAAGGAAAACTGTGATACTAATAATAATACTAATACTAATAATATGGAATTATCTGAGGGGGAAGTTGCTAGCATCCAGGGGCAGAAATGAAAAACCAAATTTAGAATTCGAATTCATACTTTTTGTTCAACATTATATTTTATTACTATCTCAGAAATAAAAAAACATTGATCTCAATAAATCCATTTTATTCATTCGTCGATGCTTCTCCCTTCTCTGAAATTATCGGAGGCTGATGATTTACTAAAACACAACATATATGTACAATGTCGTCTATGTAGTTGAACAAATGTTCAAGGATTTTGTCTAGAATCTTGTGCGTCCTCAATCGTTGCATTATTCTCCCAACATGGATGCGCACTTTGGCAATTTCATATGTCCGGTCAGCCTCCTTTTTCGTAAATTCGTTTTTTTTTTCCAAAAATGGTGGCATCACAAGAATGGTCGCTCTGCCACTTTTGTCCACTTCAGATCTGATTTGAGAACAAATGATCTGATTTGCCATCTTCTAACAAGTCGATCAAACCAGATTCAATTGTTAACTGGGAGTCGCTTTTTCGACCCCCAGCAACTTTAGACTTGAAACTTATAAATCCAGATGGGGTAATTCCGACAAGCAACTTTGCTTTGAACCCTTTTTTGTGGCATGAGTTAGTGTAAACACGGTTATCGATTCCCGCAGGCACTTGAATTTCAAACTCAGTATAATCAATGATGACTAGAAACGCTAGTTTCATGAACTCAGAAAAATACATTCATCGTACAGAAAGTCATTCCTGTTTTAATTTTTACAAGAAATATCAGAAGACGATTTTGGACTGATGTTTGTGAATAATCGGACTGAGGCATTCGACTCAAGAGAAACTGGAATGCAGAAAAACTGACCCCGGAAATATCTGAGAGTTGTTAAGGGGTCTTGATTGAAGAAAATCCTGCAAATTTTTTTTCATCAGTATCATGATAGCAAAACTTGGTCCGGAACCCTGGTCTACCAGCTTCTTGGGTACTGTGTTGATACTCTTATCGTTCGTTTGCTTTTTGCTGGGAATTTTGAATGGAACCTGTTTTTCAATTAAATCCGTCTTGACACCTGTATCACAATCGTTTTTTATTAATAGTTATTTATAAGATAGTCCATGGCTCATACCTTTTTAACATGGCTTCATTTTTTCTACTTGAAGCTGCCACAACGCCAGGAAAAATACTGGGCACAAAACTTGGGCACAGGATAGTGTCCGATTTTTCCCTTCCTAAAAAATGCTCACTGCAAATTCTTGACTCGGGTTTGGGCGTCCATGAAGCTTCACGGGCACTAAAAAAATCATTTTAGAAAATGTCCCCTTGAACGAAATTTTCAAGTAGGATTATGTTGCACTCACTTGTGTTTCTTCATCGCAGCAATTCATTTTCGTCTCTGGAAAATTTTATGCGCCCCCTCAGGAAATCTGTAGAAATGGAACTTACTGCTGTACCCGGTATTTTTACATTTCAACACACAACAATTGCACGGGCCATTTTTTAGCGAAAGTTCAATGCTATAGGGATCGTGCGTGAAACATAGAGGCAGCACTGCTGTCGAAATAAGCGCTCTCTAGTGTTCCTTTGCCGCACATATTGGGATCATAACATTCATTAAAAACAACATAAAATTTTATAAATAATGGAAAAAATAATAAAATACGGATTTCAACCGGTTGTCAATAATATTGTACGTGGCCAAAATGATGAAAAAGGGAAAAAGTTATTCAACTCTAATCACGTCTATGGTGTAGTTGAAAAAACAAATAATTTTGAAAGTGTCATAACCGCTAAAGTTGTGCCACAAACGAGTGTGTCAAATACATATGATGTGAAAGTTTTGGTACGTATAAAAATTAAATTAAAAACGCTTTATTACAATTTAATTAAAATTCGCAGAAATTTTGATGTGTGAATTGAAATATTAATAAAAATATTGTTTTTCAGCTTGGAAAAAATCGAAACATCAGTAATGCTGTATGTACCTGTAAAGCAGGTCTGGGAGGAAAATGCAAGCACATTAGTGCGTTGATTCATTATGTCAATTCGCCAGAAAGCTCATCTTCAAAAACGAGTCACTTGCAAGAATGGGGTAAGCCAACCCAACGACAACTCCTGGGGTACGATAAAGGTCAAAGAATGTCGAAGCTTTTTACCCCGCAGCCTTTGTGTCGAGAAGCATTAAAATTGGAACCTGTCAAGATTAGGACTGCGAACTTACCGGAGTCATTCGCTAACACACCTCTTGGAAAAATGTTAAATCTCGAAGAAAAGGAAAATGTCGTTGTTACACCAGCTGAATCACTGTTGAAAATGATTCAAATGAAGACGAAACAAACGCTTATGGAAAAAGCAGAGAAAGTTGTGAGTGATATATTTTTGCTACAATCTATGAATCAAATATACAGTGAAGAATCTATCATAGATTTAGATTTATATACGTTTTACAAACAGTATGTTTGTTGTGATTTTAAAGCTGCATTAAATTTGAGTGTTTCAACAATTGAACAGGCAAACTGTAGCGAGTGGTTTGAACAACGTACTCTACGGATAACTGCCAGCAATGCGTACAAACTGAAAGGTCATCGTTTCAACGTAGAAAAAGTAATGATAGATCTATTAAATCCAAAAATTACTCAAACTGCTGCGATGATATATGGGAAAAAAAATGAAGATGTAGCTTTAAAAGAGTATAAACAATTACTTGATCCAAAGTTGGAAGTTGTCAAAGTCGGTGTAATAATTAATCTGCAACAACCATGGTTGAGCTGTTCTCCAGATGTTATTTTAATACATGGAAAAGAAGCTTGGAAAAAACGACTGGTTGAAATAAAATGTCCATACACCTGCCGGAAAATACCTGTTTGGGACAACGAGCTTGGAAAGCCGAACGTTCCATACTTGAAGAGAGATGAATATGGGTTACATTTAAATCCAAGTCATTCAATTTATATTCAAGTTCAGGTCCAAATATATGTGACCAATATAGCAATTTGTGATTTATATATTTATTCACCACAAGGTAGTGTGCTACTGAAAATCCTACGAGACAACCAGCTATTGGCTAAGTTAATTCCTAAACTGGAACAGTTTTATTTTAGCGAATATATCCAAAGATTATATGCCAAATTCTGTGCTAACTCTAAGTAAAACTATTGTTATTAGTAAAATCAACAAGTTCTTGTTTAAAATAATATTATATATTAATTAGAGAGACAACAATTTATCTGCGATGCAAAGTAACATAACTGTGATTTTAGAATCTAGTTATAATTTAAGAAAAGAAGAAATATACTTACTTAATTTATAATAAGTTATTGAAAAAAAACTGTAAAAATGTTAAATTTATTAAAAAATTTTATAATAACTGCGATAAAATTGAAATATTTATTATTAATCATACTATTACTTAACCTACACTTACATGATGTTTAGATAATTATAAAAAAAAAAAATAAACATTTAATTTTAATAACTTTTTACAATCGAAACACTCATATAAATATTATGTATTGACTTATTTGATACAATTCCCAATTCAATATGTTATTTACAATTTTCTCAAAAAATTTTACTTTAATATTTCTTTCTCTTTAAACAATGGCTTCTGAACATTAATTAAGGCGCAGATGACAAAAACTATCTCATCAATATGAGGAAATAACGAATTTGATACTTTAGATAGAATTTTGAAGTCCTTGATTCGTTGATTAACGCGTTCAATATGTATCCTTACAGAAGCGATGTTGTATGTTTCGTCTACTTCTTCCGGGGAAAATTGATCTTGGTGACCAAAAGGAGGCATCACAAAAACAGCATTTTTATTTTCTACTTGGGTTTTTATCTGTGGAAAGCCTTTATCAGCAAGAACTACATCACCAGGCTCAATTAAATCAATTAAACCACAATCATTCGTTATAAAGCAATCACCAGCACGGCCACCATAACATTTAGAAATAAAACTGATAAATCCACTTGGCGTACAACCCACCATAAACTTCGCTGTATGATGATGCTTATATTCTGAATACATTAATACCCTTTGATTTACTTCTGGTGGTATTTCGGTATTAACTTCCGTGCAATCAATTATGACACGAGTTTCTGGGTAATGTCGTTTGAAAGATTCGGGTGCAGATGCTTGGACAGTTGATTTAGAAGGCCAAAAAATAAAATTCTTCAGTAAAATATTCAATTGTTGTAAATGCTTTACAAATATCCTATGTGCTGAAGTTCGATGAATATTAAACAATACTGAAAGTGCCGTAAATGATAAACCAGTTTTCAATTTCATTAATGTAATTAATAAACTGGTATTTTTGTCAATTTTCGAGGCTTTACAGTCTGGAAGTAAAGTTAAGAGATATGAGAAAATTGTCAATGACACACCCGTTAAACTGCTCATAACTTCGTCAGTAGTAATTGAAGATAGTCCATGGAAGCCTTGACAAGATTTTGTGAGATCCACATTTATTGGATCACAACTTGAGTCTCGGATATCCTTTGAAATTGATATATTTGCTTCGCAATTCTTATCTTCTGTTTTCTTCTTTGGAATATTTATCTGTACTGCTGCAGTGCTTATACCGTCATGATAGTCCAGATTACAAAAAAAATATGTTAAATCTTCGTACGTTTCATCTACAATTGTCTCCGTTTGACAACTTATGCTTCGTTGTACAGGTTTAAGAATAACACTTTTAACACCAGCATCAGTCTGATTCTGTTCAATACTATTGACATGCACATTATCACCTTGCTCCATTATTACTGCATTAATTGAATTGGTGATATTTATCAAATTATCGGTTTCATCACTCACAAAAGATTTCTTAATATTCGCAACTTTTAATAATTCACGATTTTTGACTCGCTCGAAACGTCCCAAGGATTCTATATTTTTTTTAATATTTTCGCTTCCAGGAAAAATAGAAGGAACATAAGACGGATGTAACGGATGTTCTGATTTTTTATTGTTGATAAAATGAGAACTACATATTCTTGTATTTTTATTTGGTGCCCAGTCTTTTGGATTTTCTCTGAAAACAAAACAAATTAATAAGTTAAGTTGTTATTATTCAATAAATATCATAAATATTAAGAACTTGACTATCAAAATTATAGTTTTTTATATACCCGAGTTTGATCTGAACCTTTACTTTAATTTTGTAATAAATTTTTGATTAATATAGAACTTACATATAATTTTTTACTGCTTTTACCCACTGTTTACGTTTTGCTATTTTCCATGCGGCTCCAAACATGCTATCTGGGAATTTATAAAATTTCACTTTCACATCAACTCTACGTTTTTGACGTAATGTATTATTACACCCACGGATACAGCAATTCTTTCTTGAAGCTGACATAATTAAAATAATATCAATTAATTTTAATATTAATTATTAAAAAATAAATCATGTGTAAAAATTTAATAAACGATGCCAACTACTTGAGACGTTTACCACTAGTTGGCGTAAAGGTCTACATGCACGATCCCTATTGTGTAAGTTTTTTCTCCCAATAGTTCGCGAATCGCTCACCATGGGCGCCTACTCCATTGGATCAAAACTTTTGAACCCGATGCAGGTAGCGAATACACTACATACACCTACACTACATAAATATTAATTCTCATCACTTACGCATCGCGTATATGTCGAAGAGTACATCATCAAGCATTTTTATTGACAATAGAGAATGTGTAAAAATCACTGTTTAAAATATACTACACAACAAAAAACTCAAGTCCAGCTTCACTTTATATCATAATAACATAGTTTTTATTAATTTTGTATTATCACGTGAATATAATATTATATTGATCAAAGCGCGAAATTACATTGGAATAACTAGACAAATGACAATACAAGATCAAACATGTATAATGAAACTTCGGAACAGCCCATAGTAGTATTCGCTATGCGCGCGACGGTAGTGACGTCTTTTAAGCATTATGTGAAGTACAACTGTGGTATCAATTTATATAGAAATAAATGGGATTAAGTAAATAAAATAAGCTATAAGGAGAAGTATTCTATTTATTCGCTTAGAAAAAATACAATTAATTAATTATATATGTTTTGATTTTACTGGGCGAAATAAAGTAAGTGTAAACTTGATTTATATTAGTTTTATGTAAGATCAGAATTTTTGTTTTAGGTTAGATTGATTTCATGTACTTAACTAAATGTATATACTCAAAATTTAAGAAAAAAAAAGTAATTAATTTGTTTTTTGCTCTTGTGTATTAGAAGTGAAATAGTAAAACAAATAAATCAATAATTCAACTAATAATTAATAATCAATATGTGTATTTTACAGTTCATATTGCTTCGATGTATGATGTTAACACTTGCAAAATGAATATTGAAACTCGTACTAGTTTTGAAAAAGTAAAACATACCATCGATTTTCAACCACAAACAATTTTGCCCTTTTGGGCACTGTTATTTTTGTTTGTATACTAACATCGCACTGACTTCTGTCACTGAAATTGTAGGTGTTACAAGAAAACGTTTCTTTTAAAATATTTCGATAGCCTACATTTTCATCTATAATGTACACTTGGCATTCTTCATCTATTAGTTCAAAATTTCCAACGGAACTATTCTCACATTAAACCACTTCTTCATTTTCTCCAGCTATTTGCATCATTTCATTTGAAGGAGCAATTTTCGGTGATAATAATTTTTCAGAAGTAGTTGGGTTTCGTAAATCATTTGACACAGATTGCCTATTGATTTCTGATTGACAGCGTTTCACATTGCGATTGTATCCATTATGAAAATACAAATATTATATACTTGTTTTGGACATATATTAAAAAAATTAAATAATCAATATATTCACCTTTTTAAAACTTGTTCATAATTCACTTTTTTAATTTTGTACTATGTTGGAAATATTTTAGGAATATAACCAGGATTATTTGGCACAACAGACTTTCCATTCCCTACAATGGTCACTGCAAATCTTATCGCTATTTAATGGTTTCCATTCAGATCTATCAGAACTAAATAAAATAAAAATTATTCTAAATGTAAATTTACATGCGTTTTTCATGTAATACATACATGCAAGAAAGTGAGGTTATACTAAATACATTATTCTTACAGTAGCAATCCATTTTTTCCGTTGTTCTGGCCTTTTTATTGCACCGGAAAACGAATAAAATGTGCACTTACTATTTATACTCGAATTTGAGCACAATGAACATGATGACCCATTTTTTTATTGCTTTTCAATGCTAAATCAGCTAAATGTAATCAGAACTATACCCTCGTTGTAATTCTCCCCACCCAGCCAGCGTGGAATGTTGCAGAAATGTTACATCCGCAACGTTAAACATTGCAGGGAACGTTGCAGCAACATTCCTGCAACATTCCTGCAACGTTTCTATGTCCGCCTCTCTGCAACGTTTAGAATGTTGCAGGAACGTTGCACGGAACATTGCATAAACCTTGCGGGAACGTTGTAGGAATGTTGCAGGAATGTTGCAGGAAGGTTGCGGGAACGTTGCAGGAATATATTGAGGATTGAAAAATTATATTTTGGATTTTATTCTGTTTTATTAATAATAATACCTTTAACTTAATATTATTCTTTTCTTTTTCTTTCTATTATATATGAACAGACATCAAATAACTAAAAATTATGTACAGTTAAAAAACACTTCTCAGTGAAATTTTTCAGATTATGTAAACGACGGACGTAGATGAATATTAACTCACAATCGTGAACACACGAAATTTCAAGAATATTAATTGGTATTTAAAATATTTTAATTTCAAGTAAAAATTATACTTTACTCTTCAATAATCAGGAATCAGGCATAAAATTCGACGCAAAGATTCGACAATTTTCACAGTACACATGCTCCGAGAGTATAAACTTGATTGTGACGTGCCAGCACAATAAAATGCCATGGTGCCAAATGTTGACATATACGCACATCCATTTTGCCTATATTGGAATGTTGAAAATGTCACATTCTAATAAATATGAAACAGTGCTGCAATATTCATGCAATTATAAATATTATATAATAAAGCACGAGTGTTGTATGAATGTTGCGGGAACGTTGCAGGAAGGTTGCAGGAAGGTTGCAGGAATGTTGCGGGGACGTTGCAGGAAGGTTGCAGGAACGTTGCAGGAATGTTGCGGGAACGTTGCAGGAATGTTGCAGCAACATTCCCCAGTAATGTTCAATATCTTGTGAATTAGGAATATTGTTTATTAATTATGAATGCAATTATATAAAAATATATCATAATTATGATACAGTGCTGCAATATTCATGCAAATATATTTCAGAAAAAAATTCCTTCAATATTCATCATATATAACCAGTTCGCAAAACTGTACTAAAACTCAAATGGCAAACTTATAACCATCATCAAATTTAATATACATATAGTCCAAAGAACTCGATGCAATTGCATCACCAATTATAATAAGTGATCATTTAATTAGGAAATGGCCATAGTCCGCAATGTTGCCGCTATAATGTTCCTGCAATATTCCTGCAACATTCACATGCAATGTTCCCGCTGCAATGTTCCAGCAACATTCATATTGCAACGTTGTCACTGGAATGTTGCAGGAATGTTGCGCAAGGTTCGGAACATTGCTGCAACATTCCACGCTGACTGGGCATATACAACGCGAGGGCTTCAATCGAATAGTATATCCCATCCATGCATAAGCGCATAGCGAATGGGCATTTGTTACTACGTGGCTGTTGTGTAATGGTCGAAAGTTGTCAATGATATTATGGAATCAGCCGACCGATCGCTCTTAAACGAAGTAAACAAAAGTAAGCTTGAAAAGAATACACATATAGGCTTGAAATTTTAATTTCCAAGGAGATGAAGGCGTAAAGGACTTTATAGGAAATAAATTTTGAGGTGAATTTTTCTTTTGACGGAAAAATAATATATTTTTTTCTGACCGTGATATTATTAGCTTGTATCGTCATGGTTACGCGACTAATAATCAAGGTCATAACTCCCTTAATTGGGATATTATTGACAGTAGAGGGAATTATGAATTTTCATAATTCCTTTCAATACAAAATGAAGCGAATGAAAACAAATGACAATTTATAAACAAGTCATATAGCAATCATAACTTCTATGATTCTTAATGCAAATACGTACGGCGGACGACATTATGCTAATTATATCCCGGTTAGAAATAAAATTATCTATGTATCATGGGAATTATTGGGCTTCAATTATCTTGGACGATTTCTATCTCTCGGGCCAAAAACTAAGACCCTCATAATTCCCTTGATACATAAATAACTATTTATACTGATTATGAAATGAAAATTTCCACAAAATCGTGGCTGACCTTTCTTTCAAATAATATGAAATATTGTGAATTACATATCTCTAACAATACACACGATAAATAATGCTTGTCACGAAGACTTGCATAATAAAAAAGACAAGGAAAAATCTTGCTTCTGAATTTGGTTTTGAATCAGAATATTGTAGGAAATATGGATTTTTTCAGCATAATGAAATTTGTACGACATCGCTACCACTGTGTAGACCTCGCCAATTTTTTATTGAATTAATAAATTCATTTCATATGCTTCTTCTTATAATTTTCTTGGAATGTCGCTAGATTATTCTTCGAATAATTGTGAATTGAATAATACGAGAATGAAAAATATTGACTGTCTAGATTCGTAGATATTTAATTTTAAAAACTGAATTTTCGAGACTCTTTATCATTATACAATACGCTATGCCAAAAATTCTCGCTGCGCTTTCACTTATAACCAAGAAGCCCTTCTATCAATTCATTTTCAAAAAAATAAATCAATATTAAGCAACATTCAATAAATTTCAATAGAAAAGTTCAATCAATCGTTACTGCATAGATAAATGATGCAAAATTCATATCTTTCAAGTAGTAGAAGGGATACACCAAAAACGAGTTGACAACAGCGCATATAAGGTAACCTGTGAAAGATGATTACAGCGCGTGTTCTGTTGAGAGAGCGTCCTGTTGAGAGAGGATTGCTTGTGCGAAATATTCCGCACTCGTGACTTACCGCCTCTGCTCTGGATTGTTTAAAACCCAATTGCTGAAATGTTCAGGAGTTTGTCATTTACCTCGCTAAATTTTTCTTATAGGAATATTGTTATTTCCGATTTGTAGTTTCTTACGAGAATTAGTAGAGTTGTGCAAATGGTCGATTAGCAATTTTAAATGATGTCTTAAGAACACAGTTTTAATTTTTACACTATTGTTTATTTATTTAATTAGATGTAAAGAAAAAAGTTGAAACATTATTTCAATAGTTTCATTTTATCAATTAAATGATGTAAGGATTCAATTATCCGTTTGTTCATCTTTAACAATGCGATTATAATACTATGAATGAGAACTCCGATCGATTTGTTGTTTTTTGCATCCTCAATTAGTCTTTATTTTATCCGCGGACACGAGATTTTATGAGACTATTTTGAGACAACATTTAAAACGACAAAATGGAGGTTTATACGAGTTTCAAGCTTATGATCTCTCATTTCGAGGTGATTCCTTTTTTTGGCTTATTGTACTGGACTATAAATTAATCTATGTATTTGATGACTTGTAATCACGATCTCATATGTATTTATGATATTTTTGTCACGTACGTTATTTCTTTGGCAGCACAACAACTATACTCCTCCGATCACTACTGTTCACGTGAATTTCATGGAAAATCAGGAGTAAGAATTTTTGGGAAAGGTGGTGGGAAAGTAGAGATATTCGGGAGTATAGTAATGTCAAAGTAGTAATATTCCGAGTCGAAATGTTATTCCTACATTAGACCCTTCTTCTTACTGCATCTCAATTGTTCCTCATCAGTCCTAAATACTGACTTCCCTATACCTTTCATATCCTTCATATCCATTTGAACCTTAATAACTCCTCAGTTTTCCTAACTTGTCTTTTTTTATACCTCTATTATCATCCTTGTAGGTAGAAGAAGGTACAATTTATGAATTACCAAATCTCTTCCTCATTTGTTTCATATATAAAATCATCGGCAAGTTTCGATTATTGGGTAGTACTACAACAACGTAATGACAAAAGACAATAAGCTGCTTCAAACGCCGCTGACGCCGGTCGGCCAATGTTATACATATGTTTCATTTTTTTATCGGATCATACGTTTCATTGCGCTTCGTTAAATATGATATTATACTATACTGCTATGATGATGTGTACGATTAGCTTGTAAAATTTCAAATATTCATGAGTGAAAATGGTGAAACTATATGAATTTCGATATGCACTCATATGGTACATAAACAGTACTCTCAAAGATGTTGTGAAGATAACATCATTAAATAATAATATTCGGTATATAGACGCTGTGACGTCAGTGCGGTGGCGAGCTCAAAATACAAAAAAAAATGTCAATGTTTCGGTGAAAATTTTGATAATAACATGTATATAAATGTGAGCATATTATGTAATCATGTATAAGCAATAATAATTGAAAAAAAAATAAAGTGCATATCATTAATATATTAATTGGATATAATTAATGTATTAATTGAACAAATATATTATTTCTTTAGTACCTTTATTTTGAAAATATACCTAATACGATATATTGTTTGATGAATTGTAAATAAAAAATACGATATAACCCATATTTCCCCTCTCTCAGGCAACTTTTACATAAATGTTATATATGAAAAAAAAAAAAAATACACTAGAGGCATTAACTAAACAGAAGATCTAAATTAGGTATATAATCAAAATTCGTTGTACCTTTTTTATACCTTAAGGGACCCGGTGGTCTAGCAGGCGAGAATTTGACCGAATTTCAAAATTTTTTTTCACAATGAAAGAAATGAACAATATTATTTAAAATTTGTAGGTATGTTTATTACATGTGAATTTGATAAAATTTGAAATTAAAAAAAAAATTATCATTGTAACAAAAATGGCGCTAAAGTCGCCCCCTTTGAAAAAAGTAGACCTCGCTGGTGCACATCTATTTGGCTCTCCTACTCATCTGGAATCAAAAAAAAAAATTGATCCTTATTTGTTATGAGTATATCTATTACAGGGATCAAAATGAAAAAAAAATAAAAAAATTGACAAAATGGCGCGTTGTCAAAATAACAAGTTTGAAAAACAGCATTACTTCAACAACGTTATGTATATAAAAAAATTAGAAATAACTGATGGAAATTTTTCATTTTGATCCCTGCGATAGATGTACTTATAACAAATGAGGATCAATTTTTTTTTCAATTTCAGATGAGTAGGAGAGTCAAATTGATGTCCACCAGCAGGGTCTACTTTTTTCAAAGGGGGCGACTTTAGCGCCATTTTTGTTATAATAAAAATATTTTTTTTTTTCCGAATTTTCTAAAATTTACATGTAATGAAACATACCTACAAAGTTTGAATAACATTGTTCATTTCTTTCATTATAAAAAAAAAAATTTTGAAATTCTGTCAAATTCTCGCCCACTGGACCACCTGGTCCCCTTAAAGTGGAAGAGATGGAAATATCTGCCACTTCTAAGGTGTTAAAAAGGACTAAAATTGAATGGCTCGAGTCCATAATAATACCTTTAATTTCTATCAAATGAGCTATATGCAGGTATGAAGTAGGAACAAAATTTCGACTCAGGAAGATTCTACAATATCGATCGTAGTTCTCATTCATCTTATGTTTATGAAGAGACACGGTAGTATCTCGTGCCAAGTTCACTGCGAAGCAAGACACTACGTACCGTGTATCCGCAATTGAAAGCTTTTGTCAGAATTAAATAATGAAACTAATTTCATTTTCCTCTCACGTGCCGTTTAATAGAAGATATGTTAAGTTTAAGTTAAAAACTCGTAATTTTTACGATGAAAAAAATTCAGTCCTGGTCGTCGTCGTCTGTTTGACATCCTCATTCAATGTGTGTATGATACGTAAACTTGTCTTTCTTACTCTGCGTACTGTAGTGTCACATTATTATTGCAAAGTCACAGCTATATTCTTCTAACACACGTTATATCTATAAGTTGCAAACTATACTTATCATATAAAGGAGCAAACGCTTGTTGTTTTTCGAAGTTTAGAACAATTTCATCGAATGTTATGCAATAAACGAGACAAAATATATCTAGATCTTCATCACCGTCTATGTCAACTGTGTCCATTGACGATCCAGCAGCATTTGTACCACAACAAAACTTATCCATGGAGGCAAAATTTGACTCTTTTATGGCTAATCAAACGCTATTCAATAACAAATTATCAGACATGATTAATGAGCAGAATAACCAATTTATGGCCAATCAAACTCTGTTTAACAATAAATTATCTGATATTATGAACGAGCAAAAAAACAAACTCGCAGAAATTGAAAATATCGCTAAGTCCGTTGCAGAACAACAAGTAGAAATAAAAAAGTTAGAACAGCAAAATCCGATTCTTCCAAAAAATGTGGCAGATTTAGCCTAACAAAATGATATTATTGTGCGAGATGGCCATGAACTTAGAGACGGTTTGGTAGATATGATGGTACATCCTTCACCAGAAATAATTATCCCTGGAGTACCTGCGCAGTTGGAGATTGAACCTAAAGTAATAATTAACAATATACTAAAAGTTTAAGAGGCTGAGAATCTTGCTTCAGACCTTTTGCATAATCGTCTAGTGAATGCTAGAAATAAAACGGTTCAGGGTAATGCAGAGGGTCATAGAACCAAATTATCGTACATTGTCAAGTTTATATCCACATATGTGTCTCGTCATGTCATCAATCTAAAAAAAACGAAAAGGCTCATAAACTGCTAACCAGGTATTCGACTGCAATCTTACTTCGAATATTTATGTCAATGAGTTTTTGTGTCCTCGAGTGTATTTCCTATATAACAAAGTAAAGGAATTAGCCAAAACTGACGAATACAAATACGTCTGGATAAAAGATGGTGAAATTACTGTACGCAGAGAGATCTCTTGCGATAGAACACAATTGCGACATTATAATCGTAGATAAAACTTGGCCTAAACCACGCACACTGAATGAACAAATTGATATTAAAGGTTATTATCTACTACGTAATGAACGTAAATTATGCATGGGAGGGTGTGTGGTTTGCTATATAAACAAACCATTTAGAGAAACAGTGTTATCCATCTCCACAAATGACTCAGTTAATGAACCTGAATTCATCATAGCGAAAATTATATTTCCATCCAATGAGAACATTTTACTTGCCACGGTTTAGAGGCGTCCCAAAGGCGTACTTTTCAATGTATTTGTAAACGAATTCTGTAAGCATTATCCTAACGCAAAAAATGTTATCGTCATGGGTGATCGAAATTGTGATCTTCAGTCTCAAAACTTCGAAGCGACGTATCTGCGTGACATGGTTGATGGGCTAGCCTTGCATTTGCAACCTTCACCACCGATACATCATACAGCTACGTCGGATACATGGCTAGATGTTGTATTGGTTGATGACCTCGAAAAAATTCATAATTACACAAAGTCTGACTTTCCTTTTATTGCAGGTCATGATCTCATCCCAATCAGCTACAGAGTAATTAATCCATTGCCTACAAATCAAGTGCGTCACCGTCGAAACTACCACCAATTAGATCAAACCGAACTTGATTGTTCAATGCAGCCTGACGTTCAGAAATTATATGGAAAATTTCAAACAGAGTTGCACATTCACGAGATTGAACAAATAATGTGTGAATCAAAATGTTCAATTATCTCGACACTGTACACACTTGCACCTATGAAAATCGTAGCAGCTCAGAAAAATGAATTCTCATGGGTAACGGTAGAACTTAAAACAAAAATCAAACATCGTAACCGCTTGTATAAACTTGCCAAACGTACTGGTTCGCTTCTAAATTATGGGATCTATAGAGACTTCAGAAATAAACTATCATCTGGAATTAAGAATGTGAAACAACAATTTATCTTCAATAAGCTGAAGTCGATAAATAATTCGATTACCATGGCGTGAACTGTCTGCATTAGGGTTGATACAACTTTCAACGCCGTCGCCGTGAAATTTTTTCACACCACAGCAGCTTATGGAATATTATCAATCAATCACAATGAGCGTACAACCATGCACTGAAAATGATTTGCTATATGCGATTGACTGTGGGATCATTCACCAACATCACTTTAAATTTTCACTAGCAGGCAACATTGAAGTTCACCAACTAATTCTGACTACGGTGCCCGAATCTCATTCATTAGGTCCTGACGGAATCTCAACGTCAACTATCAAGTTGCTCGCCTATACACTTTCACCGATTTTAACACAGATTTTTAATAGCTGCATTAACCAGTCAGCGTTTCCAACTATCTGAAAGAAGTCGCACATTAAACCGCTGTCAAAAGTAAACTTGCCAACATTATCAAATAAAACAAGTCCGATTGCCAATCTCTGCGATTTATCCAAAGTATTTGAGAAAATTATTTGTTGACAAAAATAAACTACGTGATCCATTCCAGCCAGGTTACAGAAAGCATTATAGTACACGAGCCGCACTTCTGATGCTATTTCATGACGTAAGGTTATCAGCTGACAAAAGAAAAGTGAGAATCTTAGCACTATTTGACTTTAGTAAAGCGTTTGATACAGTGTCGCATAGTATGTTATTGAAAAAATTAGCAGAAATTGGTTTTTCAGCGTCAGTGCTCCAATTCAGATTCACTTACTTAGTAAATCGAACACAATGCGTTGTGGATACTACATCAAACCAGCTATCTAAAAGTGTTAGAGTTAACACAGGTGTACCTCAAAGATCGGTACTTGGGCCACTTCTATTCACATTATTTATCAACGACATTGGAGCTATCTTAATGCATACTAAACATATTGTTTATGCTGATGATTTACAGATTTATATTGACTGTCCATCATCTGAACTCAACCAAGGAATTACCAAAATTGGACATGACATCTCCACTATAGTCGATTACTCCAAAAGGAATCAGTTAAAGTTAAACATTGACAAAACAAAAATTATGCTACTTGGTAGTAGCGTGTATGTAAATGGAATTGATCAAAGTCTATTACCCACTATATGTATACAATAGAATATTATTCCATATGTCATGCATGCACGATGCCTGGGTGTTATACTTCAATCAAACTTGTCCTGGAGCAACCAAGTTTTGAGCATATTTAGCAGAGTCACGCAAAAATTCATCGCTTAAAGTATCAAAAAAATATGTTGACAATTCTATTGAAAACTAAATTGGTATCATCATGGGTATTTCCAGTTTTTGATTATTATTGTGTCATCTATAATGACTTGACAACTGAACTAAATATTAAATCACAACGCCTGATGAATTGTGCCATTCGATCCATCTTTAACGTGCGGAGAGATGAGCACATAACACCATATCGAAAAAGGTTGAAGTGGCTAAGTGTCGATAATAGACGAACTACTACTTTTTAGGTATAATAATGCAAAAACTATTGGCTGGCTGTGTTCCATAATATATCGATAACATTTTTGTAAGAAAGAGTTCAGATGTGAGAAGGTCTTCACGTTCAACCATGGGGTCTACGTTTCATATTCCACTTCATCGTACCGCGATGTATGCCAATTCGTTTCATCTTAGAGGAGTTAACTGGTGGTATTCATCACATATACACATAACGATGGCAACATCATTACCAATATTCAAACATCAACTATTCACACACCTATTTCAAAATGAATTTGAGAAAGAAGAATGAGTATTATTAAGCAAGCAAGTCGATTTAATCAAATATAGTTATTAACTACTATAAAACGCCTCTTATACTGATCGCCATACTGAGTTATATCAATGAGTTTGTGAGCAGAGTGTCTATGATATATTACACCATGACTTGATTCAACTCCTACTCATAATTGAACATTAATTAATACTCATCGAGAACGTTTACGATATATATTGCACCATAACTTGATTAAACTTGTACTTATAATTAAAATTTATCACTACTGATCGAAAAATGTCGAAAATTTTGGACTTGGTTTTTCTATTCAAACAGTTGTTATTGATACAGGTGTATCAGTATAAACAGCGAGTTAGTATTTGAGTCTTATATCTTATATATTTTGGCTTGTATATTGTTACGTCCTGGATGTATTCTTATTATTATTATTATTATGAATTATTTGTTCCAGACCATTTGAGGCCTATTTTACAATAACTTCACTCAACATGCACTCACATACAACTCCCATTCTATCACCGGCGACGCAACTCCGCGCAACCTTACGATTTCCCATACATAAACTCGTCATTCACCCTCTCTTCATCTCCCATACTTACACTCACTCCCTGTTTCATCACATTGTAGAAGCCATCCATGAACCTACATATGTTCTTATACACCTCTCACATCAATATTTCTTCCATTCTACCGATTTTTTTTTCCTCGATGTCGCGACCGAACTTGTCCCTAACCGTCGCCACTAACGCCTTATCCATAACGTCTGTTATCTTATCACACTCAATGATGTGCATTATACTCTTCTCGCCATTTTAACATAGTATGCACCTCTTATCCACATTTCCCTTGCTACCATCTCTACCACAATTGCTGCACCTCAACTTACACCACGTCTCTCTCTCCTTTCCCGTTAGACTCTTGTTCTCTCAGTAATTCATGTTTCTTCCCACAGGAGCGATATCTTGGTACCACTCATGGTACGTTGACTTTTTTATTTTCTCCTTCTCCATCGCCACCCAGTCTCTCTCCAAATTCAGCACTCCATTTTCTATAATTCTTCTAATCTTCTCAAGGGTCTCGCCATTCCACATCTCCTCAAAAATGCATCCCACACCCACCTCCCTTGCACTTTCTACCATCTTCTTACCCCACTCCGAGGGATTTCTATTCATAATGGCTCTTACTTCTTCCCTTAGGCACACCTTGAGCCATCTACAGTCGTCCATTTTATAAACCTTCCATGTATATTTCCATACCCTTTCTGTAATCACATTCTCCACACGTGTGGCTCCCTTCTACATATGTAGCTCGATGTGTTTCTCGTTAATCCCACTGCCATTTTGACATACCTTCCATGGACTTTTTTCATTTTCTCTTTCTCCCCCCAACCCCACACCTCTATTCCGTATATTACACCTGCTTTAACTATTGCGTCGAATAGTCTAATCCTCTCACTCTACCTCATCCTTTCTGCTCTCTTCATTAATCCTCACACCACGTTGGCCGCCACTTGCGCTTTACTTGCTATGTCCTCACACTGTACTCTCTCGCTGTTTCCCGAGGAGAACCAGTAGCCTAGATATTTAAATCTGTTAACTACTTCTATTTTTTCTCCTTTGTAACTCCACTTTTCCTCTGCTCGCAGACCTTCACCTTTCGTGAATACCATTGTTGTGAATGATCAGTTCAAAAGAAAATTATATTTAAAGATGGAATAAAATATTTATGATAAGGTAGTGGACTGTATTTGATAAGGTGAAGGATCGTAGCTTCAGATTTTTGATCAAGAAATGATGTGCACGTGGTTGACTCTATGAATCATAAAAGATATAAGTTGAATTTATTTAACTCACAAATAATGATTTTAAACACAAATAATACAGTTGGTTTTGATTTGTTCAATATTACTGATTGTTTCTCTGTCTTTTAATACTGATTTGATTAGTACAGATTGATTTGCACAGTGAAATTCGTTTGGGTGAAAAAGATGATGAAATACTTGTATCACCGGTGCACATACACTTTTTCCACGTGGTCGTGAATCACGTAGCCCGGTGAATTGATTATCTCACTGATTAATTATCGATTTAATAACTAGTAGTATTGATTCTTCTCTATGTTTGATTAGACGTGGTGGTGTAGCTGTTTGATTGGATCTTAGAAGTTGATTTTAATTACTCAATGATGAAAAGATAATTTCAACTATAATGAACATATAAAAATATGTCAATGCACGTTGAGCGTTGCTTTTTGATAGAGGAAAAGTAGTCCCCTGCAAGTGCATGCTGGATCGAATATGCGTCAATGACCATAGGCGATAATGCAATTTGGTCAGTGCGCATCTGCTGTTATGCGCAACAAGTGTGCGTAGATGATCAGTTACAGTGTGTCTATTGTATTAATACGCACGTTGCAATGCTATAGTGGATAACACAATAGCCGACGCACTCAAAAGTCGCACTAAAGAATAGTGCAAAATGTCTTGTGACTTGAGAGGTGCTGCCCTACATTAATTCAGTTCTACAATTAGTAGTTTGAATCCGCAACAACCATAATTTTGATTTTTTTTGTCTTCACCATCAGTTTGTTTTCTTCCGGGAATTTTTCCAAGCCCTTCATCATTTTTCGTAGCTCGTATGGATCGTCACTTACCACCGCAACGTCGTCCGCATATTTTAATGCATGGATTCTGAGATTACGTACGTGTATTCCACTTATCTTCATCTCTTCCCATTCTTTGTCTATTTCATCTAGGAATATATAGAAAAGAATGGCGCTTAATGCACACCATTGCCTCACTCTAATATTCGTTTCAAAATCCTCCGTGTTCCCTACCCCCACTCTCACCCTCGCGTTTGTTCTCTGATAGATTGTTTCTATCATTTTCAGCATTCTACCTTCGATTCCCACCCTTTTCGGCTTCTCGATCATCAACTCCCTGTCTACAGAATCGAAGGCTGCTTTGAAGTCGAAAAACGCAACATATGCCCTCCCCTTTTTCCTTGCCATTACTTTATTTATTAGCGTTTGAGGAGTGGAAATGTGGTCCCTTGTGCCTCTGCCTCTCCTGAATCCCGCCTGACTTTCCCTCAGGATGTTATTTTCCTCAACCCACTCACTAACGCTCTTAGCCATCATGGCTGTCAACACCTTGTACCCGATATTCAATAGCGAAATGCTTCTATAATTTTTCGCTTGATCACTCTCTCCACTCTTGTGAATCGGAACAATCACGGCACATTCCTATCCTTCTGGCATCCTGTTCTCTTTCCAAATTTTATTGAATACATCTGTGAAAACCCGTATGTTTCCCATTCTTGCTGTTCTCAGAAACTCCCCCATTATTCCATCCTCCCCTGGTGCTTTTCCATTAGCCAGATTATTCAGTCCCTCTTCAATTTCATACTCGCTGAAACTTGCGTCCAGCTTCTCAATATCTATATGCTCCCCTTCTTCATTTGTCCTTCTCCCTCTTCGCTCCTCTTTGCCTTTGTTTCGCTCATGCCCCTGACCTTGGGGGTTCAGCAGGCTATCGAAATGTTCCCTCCATGCTTCTTTCCCTATGCTTGTATCTGCCTTCCTTCTCTTTCTCACTCTAAATTTTCTTATTCCCCTCCACCATTCGCTCATATTTTCTGCTTCGTTGATTTCTTGCCACCTCTCCCTTTCCCAACCTTCCTTGGCTTTTTTTAACGTCCTCTTTAGTATTTTTTTGGCCCTATTCATACTGGTGTTATTTTCATTGTTTCTTTCCCATATGAACTTCTTAACCTTTTTTTTTCTTTCTTTTTTTCTACTGCTACATTCTTCCGTCCACCACCTCGGTTTAATCTTCGTCTCCCTTTTGCTACCCACTACGCCCCCATTCTCTTTACATACCATGCTTGTCTCCCTTGCTGCACTCCATAGTTTCTCTCTTATGTTATTTCAACAAGTTTCCTCTCCCTCTCTTAATAGTTCGTTTATTTTTTTAACATATTCCTTTCTTTTATCCTCTCTCTATTTCAGCTTAAATTCCTTCGTTACCTCCCTTCTTACCACGTTTCTTTCTTCCCCGCAGACCCACTCATGATCCTCATAACACTCGTCAACCTATAAACCTATCGGAAGGTGATCTGATTCCGTTCTTTCTTCCACCTTCAATTTGACGTTACTCCACCCTTCACCCCTATCCACTGCCAGAACCAGGTTGAGTACTGAGCCCATGTGTTCCCCCTTACCGCTAATGAAAGTTACCCTTCCCTCTCTATATCCGCTTACCCACCCGTTCAGAATACTCAAGCCTAGCTCTTTACATATTCTGATCAGTCTTTCACTCTCATCGTTTATCACCTTGTCTTGTGAGGCTCTCCCTACCTCTTTTACCTCACTGTTGCCTGCTTCCGCATCGCTCTCTGTACCCGTTCTCACGTTCATATCACCTATAGCATAGACATGCTCAAACATACGCATTAAATCCTCTATACAATGCTTCATATAATTTTCCATCTTTTCAATTCCTTTATTGTTATACAATGTGTTAGAAATAATAATTCAATATTTTTACTTCTTAATTTTGTTTGCAAGGTTTGCCGTAAATGGTTTTTTCTTCATACAATGTACTTGCTGCAAACTATTATGGTTGATTGAGTATTACGTTATGCGAAATAATGTAGAATAAATGTGTATTATAAATTTTTGAGGTGTACCTGTGTGTATTGTTAATTTACTTGTATTTATTGGTGTGTGAATGTGATGACTAATTCTGATGAAGTTGATCCTGATGATGTAGACTTAACGCTGATGTAGAGTTGAATTCGTTGATGAATTGAGGTGTTTTCTTGTGAAATTTCCGATGAGGTTGGTGGATGAATTATATAAATTCCCACTGACGTGTCACTTGATGTCTGACTCGTGATCCCAACTAAGCTAGTTGATTTTATGAATCAACTGATGTTTGTCCTTGCCCTTGTAAGATCCTCGACTCAAAAAGATTTCTTGCTTTTGGTTAATAAATTCACAGAACAACAGCACGTGTTGCACGATGTGTGTCGTAAGGTTAAGAGAGAAAAATATGGCGGCAGATTCATCACGAGGTGAATTTTAGAACATTCTAGAATTCACCGGAAGATGTCATGGTTACGTTTTGTTGTCTGCATCGCCATTTTGTCACCTCAATAATTGTAATGTGTGAAGTGAGCGCGGGTAATTCAAAAAATGAATTGAAGTTTTAACACAATGATATAAAACAAGTATTCATATCTTTACTCATTGGATCATCATATTTATCTCTAGTACATTTTCTTTTGATTATTATGCCACACTCCCATTCATTCATCAGTCATTCTTTACATAGTGTCTTTCTTATCCCTACTATTTGCCCCCCTTTGGCTCTACCTCTATTGTATTTGTTATTCTTTCCCTTCTCTCTTACTGGCTCTTTCAACTTCCATTCATAGTTTTTACTCAACATACCTAACTCTTTTTTTTCGTTACTTTTTCCCACCCAAGTCTCTTGTAATATAATTATATAATATTTTTCTGATACCGACCATGCTTCTCTCACATTCTTCACGCCTGCTACATTCCACATCACCACACTAATACTCTCGCACTTTTTCTTCATCACACTCGGTCCTTTCCACGTTTCGGGGGGTCATCGTCAGTGGCGTTAAAAATTTCTCCAGTCTCCCTTCTCTCTCGTTCCACCGCCACCAAACTCCATCTCTCTCGATCTTCATGTATAAAACCCTAACTGGTTTCCCTTCTTTCCCCTCCTTCTCTGCCTCTCTTCTTAGCCATTCCTAGACTCTAGCCTCCCTTCGCGTGAGGTCATCGTCGATCAAAATATCTGATCCCTTCAACTGTCCAGTACCTCCTGTATTTTAGCGTCCCTAGAGGTTGGCTCACTTTCTCTGTATAATACCAGAAGATTTTCACTCGTGATGAATTCACTAAGAGAGTATCCCCTCGAATTAGTGTCCGTGCTTCCCCAACCAATGTGATGTGAGTTAGCGTCGCACCCCAATAGGAGTTCGGATCTCTCATTCTTCATCCTGTTGACTAACTGAGCCAAGTATGTCGTCGGTGGTGGCTGTAGAGAGTCATAGGGCAGATATGCCGCACCTCCAACTACTTTCATACTTTTGTTCCCAGCCTTGATCTTATGCCTTACCGCTCTCAGATCCCCCGTGCTAAGTTGTAACAAGAAAGTAGCATGCAAGCCTTTAGTTAGGATGCACGCCTCAACTTTTCCAGCTTGGGGGTTCGCATGAAATAAGTTTCCGCATCCCCCCAGGCCCTCAACTGCTCCCCCTATTATCCAAGGTTATTGGATGAGAGCTATGTATGTTTGCATCGTAGCAAGCGTCTTGCTAAGTACTGCAGAGGCGCTTTTGCTATGATGCAGATTGATCTGGATGACCTTGATCGAACCGTGAGCCATTTCAGGGCTCGGTTGTCGACGACCCTTGTCGTCGTCTCCTCCTCTTTGCGGTGTTTATCCAGGGGCTTGACCGTCACCCTCTAGCCTCCACAATGAGGTCAGAAATTACAGGCTTTCAAGGCCTACATCACCCTATCGTCGACGAGGGCTGCGCAGTGTGTGCACATACTCTCCTTTTTCTCACTCCCCCCGACGATAACCCATCCCTTGGCGTTCAGCCCCGGGTGCCGCCTGTCGATAAGGGCAGTCGCCTCCCGAACCGAAACAACCTCATCCACGTGGATTACAATCCTATAGCGCTTCGGAAGCTCCTCAAGTTGCACCGAGCGAATGGGCTTTCCTCTAATTTTGTTGTCAGGAAATAGCCTTTCTAGTCACATCCCTATTCTTCATCGGTGCAGCCAACGACTGCTGCTCTGTCCCTCTCCCATATGCCTTCGAACCTAGGCGCCTTGGTCCCCTCCTTTAGAGAGAGGATCTGGGACCTCAGAAGTCTTTTTAGGCCCCTAATGTCCTCCGGGGTTAATTTTTAATCAAGGTAGCTCTTTGGGATGAGAGCCTAACCATCTTTGTCGCCGTCAGTTTGGATCTTTTGTCTGGCCTCCTGTACTGGGGGCTAGGGATATCGTAATCAGGCGCAGGGCGTTTGCTTCCCTGCGCTTTTGAGCCGTCCCCCGCCCCCCTATCCCCCAGTTCGGGGGCAGAAGTTCTTTGGGCTTGTTCAGCACCAAGTTTCTTCTGCTCCTTTTTGAACCACCGCCTGGCGGCGCCGCTGTACCTAACCCCTAGGCTTTGCAGCCTCAGGTTCAGTAGCTTTCTCTTCCGGATCCATTGAAGGCTCAGGAAGACTTGGTTTATTTGCTTCTTCATTTCTCATGTCCATGAAAGTCCCACGAGTAATGCGGAAACGCGGTGTCACCCAGACAGAGCCGCATATCTGAGGCTTGGCTAACGACACTCAGAGGTCACCTAGTATCCGAGGGCACCGTTTGCGGCGCAACACCACCTGCGCCACGCAGCCATTAGCACGGCAGCTAGCACTTTAGTTTGGGAAGTTGGTCCACGACGGGGCATTAGGCTTGCCGCTAAGGTTTACCCACGTTGGTTCACCCTATAATGACCGTTGGCCAGTCTTTCGTCCAGTCCCTGAAAGGGTGCCGGGTGTCTCCCCCCGCCCCTCCCCCACCGCAGATACTGTCTCACTCCAACTAGTCGTTCTCCTATCCACCACCTGGAGATGTGCCCGGTCGGTAGCTCAATCGTTCTCCCGCGCCCAAATTAATGAGTTTAGGATCCCAAGATGGGAAGGAGGAGGTAAGGTAAGGTGCTAAGGTTCGAAGAAAATTTTTTAGCGCAATGTATCCCTAATGACCTTGTAAAATTTCAGATCGATCGATTTGACGGTTTTTCTGGACCGATGGATCAAAATTTGGAAAAAATTCGAGGATCAAGTTTTTCGTACCTATTGGGATTTTACCTAGGGGCGAAGCCTATTCCAGAGAATATTCAATAATATGGCGGATAATAAGCACTATCCAATACACCCATATGCAAGGTTTCATTTTTTTCATTAAAATGTACATTTCCGAGCGAGAAATTTGTCGTTGGGGTGAAACAAATCCTAGCAAACGTAATTACATCGGAGGTAAAAAAATCGCGAGTGCCGGACATATAGTGAAATGTGGAAAACTGGGCGAAACAAATAATGATGATGAGGTTAGGTTTGTTGCATTTTGCCTGTCATTATTGCATCAGGGCCATTATTATGTGGGGCAAGTAAAATATTTTAAATACCTAAATCCAACAAAGCTTGATGAATAATTGATTCACCATAAATTTATATTTTTTTTTTTGACTTCATATTTATTTTATTTAATTAAATAATGAATAAATGAATGAAAAATAAACTCTCAGATATTTCAATGTCTTTTTGCATCGGCTCTGGAACGTTGTTCTCATATCTCTGTCTTGTCTCTGCATTAAGAGCTCGCATTTCCACCCTGGCATGTCGCTTTTCATTCCTTTCATTTCTCTCCTTATTGATGATAGGAAGATGTAACGATGGGATTGCATCACATTTTAGTTTTCTTCGCTGTTTATGAACACCTGAAATGCACAAACAAAATTTACTTCCATAATTTTTGATAAGCATTACACAAAAACATGCTTTCAAGTATAAACATAACCTCATTCATATGTACCATTTCCACAATAGTCAGCTGCTGTAAAATTTCATGAACAAACTAGATCATTGGGGCCATGGTTCGAAATATTTGTTGCTCTTTTCCACTGAGAATACAAGTCAACTTTTTCAACATCACCAAAGTAATTTGTCACATTGACTTTGTATTTATCACTCGGAGGGAAGCGATGATAACTTAAATCGGCATTTTCACTTACTTTACTCTTACAATTAGAAATTGCGCAGTATGATCTCGTCTTCTTCATTTTCCCATGATATTTGGAAATTTCAAAGCCGTAAACATAACCATATTGCCAATATCATGTTCTTTATGAGACTGTTTTTTATCCTCCATTATCGATTAGTTCGCCGAAATGCCGCCAGTGCCGCATGACCAAAGTAAAATCCCAATCTCAACGTAATCTTCTTAAAAATGAAGAAATTCATATTTTCTCTACTGTTCAGACTATCCCATATCTGTTACAGGTTGATTTTGACTGTGAAGGTTGGTTTTAGAAACTTTCGAAAATTTGAAAAAAAAAAAGTATTTTTCTCGAATTTTTTTTTAAAAAATTTTTTTTTAATTTACAGCCAATTGAAAAATATTTTTTTTTTTTCATTTTTTCGAAATTTTTCCAAACTAAACTTCACCGTCGAAATCAATTCGTAACAGATATGGGGTAGTCTGAACTGTAAAGAAGAAATGAGTTTTTTCATTTTTAAGGAGATTACGTTGAGATAAGTACGAAAAACTTGTTCCTTGAATTTTTTCCAAATTTTGATCAATCAGTCCAGAAAAGTCGTCCATGCAATCGATCTGAAATTTTACAGGGTCATTAGGGATACATTGGGCTAGAAAATTTTCTTTGAACTTTAGCATTTCCTCCTGTATTAGCAAAGATACAGTCGATTTACCAAAACAAAGGAAAAAGCCGATTTCTTGTACTTTTTTCAACTGAACATTTGGGATGAAAAAAAAATTTTTTCCCAAAACGATATGACAGAATCTCGTAGAAAATTTCCTCTAGATTTCAAGACTGCCCTTTGATTTGCTGTACGACCAGTAGTTGCGTCAATATCGTTCATTGAATGGAAAAGGATCCTTCTGCATTCAATACTCGATATCTCGGAAATAAAAGTCGTACCGCGATCTTCGAAGAAGGAGATTCAAGCTGAATAAACAGACTATCCACCCATGTATTGACGTAGCTCGAAAATGGACTGGAAAAAAGTGAAAAATTTGCAAATATGTATTTTTTCCTTTCTTCATGGATTACATGAAAACTGCCGCTCCTAAAAATTTCTCTCCGAAATATCTGGAAACTAGAATCTTCAAGCTTGAAAACCTTTTTTTCGATTGTCGATCTGACCATTTTTCACTTAAATATAGCTCCTCAAATATGACTGAAAAATTTGGAATTTCTTTTTGCTCCTTCATCTTTTGTGCGTAATGTAAATGCTGATATTCATGAAAGACTGTTTTATAAATGCGATAAGTTAATGCTCTTGATGATGTAATATGTATAACAAATTCACTATCAAAATGAATTATGCATAAAATTTTAAAGAATATGAAATTCATCGACTGATCGGACACGCCAAGTACGTTTGTTCAAGGCTGGTTCTGCAGCAACCTCGTCGGTAATTTGCATTGTTCCCTGCCTCACAGACCGATCCATCGTAAATCCCAATCTGTTTTGCCAACTGGTAGAAAAAGTCAATTTCCGTATTATCCACTGAGTGACATTTATATATCTCGTGATGTAATAATTTCTATCGATATCGATGATCGTATTACAGTATGAGTTTCTTTGTTGTGACAATGGGGAAATGAATAACTGGTAGTTTCTCTATGATTGAACTATAGTATGAGTTTCGCTGTTGAGTGGGTGGGAAAAATTCGAATGGATACGTTTTTTATCCTCAATACATATGAAATATTTTTTCCCCAGAAATACGAAAGAATGAATAAATAAGAAAAAATGATAAACAAATGAATCAATAACTGAAGAAAAAGTAAATAATCATATGCATAGTTGTATGAGTCACTGTATAAATGAAAAATAAATAATCATATGCATAGTTGTATGAGTCACTGTATAAATGAAAAATAAATAATCATAAAAATAATTGGATGAATAAAAACGATGAAAAATATATATATTAATAAATATGTGTATAGAGAGGGGACTACCCAATAAGAGTTCAAAAAAATTTTCATTCAGAGCTACTCAGTGCACTGTAATATCTGATAGAAGATATAAAGAAACGTTGTAGTGTGAAAATGAAAAGTTATCATGGATACACCAGATACATTGCTCACCAAAGAACAACGCATGTCAATACGTAAAGATTATTTGTTTCAAAAATATTTTCATGGTGCACAACCAAATCTTGAATTGGAGTGCAATCATGATATAAGTGCTTTACATAAAAACGCAATGTGGTGCAAACACCCACTGACCAATCAAATGAAATATGATTGTAGAGTGGATGCAGCTTGTTCGAAGTGTGAATATATTTGTGATTGTTTTGGTATGATTGTGGGGATGACTACAGAAATGTCAGAAAAAGCAAAGAACTTGATGATCACACTATATCATATAAAACGTCATATCGAAGAAAAATCATTCTCTGATGGCACTCGTAATGCTGTAATGGATGGTGAAACCACTGCGACTGAAGAATGTTCGATTACGAAAACCTCCTTCACTTAAGAAAAGAAAGGAAATGAGAAGGGTGTTTGCATAAATATTACAGTTTGATATATACATAACAATACAATGCTATTTTCTTTATTTTAATCCTTTCAAATTGATTATATAATACAGATTCAATAAGTCAAGTACATTCATTTATTATATGGATTACCTTCAGGTGTATACTCTAATTGAATAGACATTTCTTTTCCATCATCACACTAGCTTTCGTACAGAACCACTGATGGATTTATATTCGATGATGTGATCATGTAGGATCAAGCAATATGCTGAAGTTTGAGCTGGAAATGGATTGATTGACTCAAACTCAATTCTGACATTTACAGGTTCAGATTTGATATTTACGTTTTGCTCAGAACAGTCGATAACTATAAGTGGAGCGTGCGTTGCATATTTGGTTTTTGTCACTATTGGGTCAGTATCTTTTCCATAATATGACGATTGAAAATTTGTATACATATCATATAATATGGTATATTGATTGCGTGAAAAGTCAATATTCAAATTTCCATATGGATAAAATTGTGAATTCAGGAAAACTTCAATATCTCTCAAATCACAGTGATCAAATCGACTACAATTCTTAGATTTATTATTTTTGCGTCCAATTTCAAATTCCAATATGATGTACCGTGGTTTCTCCAGTTGTGTTGTAGTTTTGACAGCTCAAACAATTTTCATCGATGCTGAAATTAGTATGTACTCATACAATTCCCAGGTACGGAAACTCGTGGAAATGGGTGGATCCTTGGCAATATAACTGAGTAATTTATTTTTTTATGTATCGGAGACTTTGAAATATGGTATCAAATATTCAATTTTCTGGAGATTCAATATAACATCTTCAGTTGCTGTATGATAGCATTCAAATCTGTATTTGCTCTTGTAAGAAATAATTCATGCTTTGCATTCACAATAATTTTTCGATAATCTTCAGCAAACTCCAACAATGAATTGAGCGGGATAAAAATATTGAAAAAGCCTTGATTATCAATTATTTTATCACCGTCTTCATGCAACTATCCTGCGTTTTCCAACAGATAATTTTTCTCACATTGAAACGATGTATATCCTTTCATCAATGTTGTCACACCCACATTTTTGCTTCGATTAATTCCAACACCCTTCAATTCATAATGTATTCTTTCAAATAGATGACATATAGCGATACTCACTAGATATGTAGTTGCAGCCACAGTGTGAGCGTCATTATTTTTCGTCAATATACCACAGATGTGCAATGAGCTTTTGCTTGGTAATAAACATGAATCTTGATGTTGTACAGCTATACGAATTACATCATTATTATTGAAGGTTGCTGATGCAAATGGTTGATGATAATGAATTTCATGATGTGCAATAAATTCATCGAAGACAATAGCTTTATTTATTACTAAAGTTTTCTCCATGGTAATGGACATACGGAGCAGAAATAGCAGAATTTTAATGGTCCCCACGTGGTTCCAGACCGAGACTCTTCAACAGTAGGATGTTCTGATGTGATAGTACTCCGCTTGGTACGTGACGACTCATGGGTTTTCGATATGTCACTACACTGTTATAATCACCATCATATACTGTTGATGACTCCACCATTGCTTCCTCTTCTGTATTATACACTATACCAATCACTTCATCGACTTTAAATGTAATCTTATTGTTATCACTTCTCCACGGAAATTCACTATTTGTCCATGTTGTCCATGTTGTGATGACACTTCTATGATCTCATATCCTGATGGAATTACTGGGAAAAACTCGTGAATTGTATACACTCACTGCTCATAAATGTATGCCCCTGTAGTCATATTACACTCAACGCGAAGTTCATTGACTTTGAGTATCGACACTGGCAAATCAGATTCATGAATAGAGCCTGGTTCAAATATATGTGCCTTGAATCCCAGTAATCATCCAATGGAATCCTCAGGAATGAAATTTGTAGGAACATCACACTGAATCTCACAACACAATTCATTATCATTAGGTTGAAGTGGAAATGATACGTTTGGTAGTGTTTTCTGCATATGACTCTCAATTTCTTCGATGTCATAGCTAGCAGTTGGAATGATTGTTGCATTTTCACCTCCAACTATGTCGATTTTTGTTGTTGGTCTCATCAATGTTAGGGATGGCATTGAAAGTTAAAAATTCAATGATCCCAAATACATATGTTTTATTTGATGAGAGTTCAATTGGTGGAAAGTATTGAGCCTCGAGAATGGAGGATCTCTCCGACGCCGTTAATATCAATGAATCATCCATGACTGATATTCAATCTCAGTATGGATATACATTTACAGCTGTTTAGTTGAAAATTTCAAGCATAAATGTCCACATATCACCGTGTTATAGTCTTGATATTTTTTATAGTAATATTTCACCAACATGGAGATATTTCATAAGATCTTGAGGTGATTGTGAATTACCAAAGCTGTCAAAATATGTCACATCATTGTGTTTCTTTCCATATGCCACCCAATGTGTGCCTGGTCCGTCTCTATCATCTGGATTGACTATTGCTGACTCAAATTTCCGTGGAACATTCATTAGTAAATTATTTCGCATGAAATGATACCACGAAAATGCGGAATTTTCATGATACGAGCATATTTTACAAGATCAACGTCAGTTAAAGCTCGATGTGGTAGGTCTGCATGTTTTTCGCCAGCCGCAAGTACAGACACAAACCCTACTTATTCGGCTTCATATACATTCCTTTACCCAGTGTAATATCCGCTATTTTCATATTGTGTCGTTTACTTTCTTGCGATTGACGTTCCGCTGCAGTTGCATCATTCACAGCTTTTGCTATACCAGCAGCACCACCCGCTGAACTCCCAACAACACTGAATCCAGCAAAAATGGGTATGAGAAATGGTAGAACACCACCTATTCTTAAGGACCTTCTATAGCCTCGTTGAGGGGCAAGCGTTTAAGCGGAGCGGGGGAAGACTTGCATGTAGAAAATGAGTTGGTAGCACTGTCTAGTAGAGTATCGTATTCGTATATGTGGGCTATGCCGCATACATTATTATTCTCGAATCTCGTGTGAAAGTAGAGTGTATATAACTAACATAAAAAATAAACCAAAAGCAAGATCAGTTTCGTTCAAATATTACCGGACGATTTGCAACAAAAAAACAAATTCATGAATATAATCGAGTGCAAAAACTGGGATTAAATAGTGCTAAACGTACAGCGGGGAAAAATATTAAAATTGTACCAAGTATTCCTGTTGAAGGGAATTGAGTTATTGATTTAGATTATTTGTCCAAACAAATGATTTGCTCATCTTGCAAAGCAGATTTGCTAATAAAAAACATAATGAGAGAGAAAAAACATTGTTTGGCATCCTGCTTCTATATAAAGTGTTGCTGCGGTGCAATCCAAGAGGTACTTTCATCCAAACAATTCACTAACCCTTCGTCAGGGAGAAAAGTATTTTCTGTCAATACTAAAATTGTTTTGGGTAAGTTATGTATTCAAATGTCATCCATAATTGAATGATATAATCTATATTTATGTAATTATAAATTCATGATGAATTTTGTAGCTTCACTACATGCTGGAGGTGGTGTAACCCAAACCAATAAATACTTTTCTTTGCTGGATTTACCTTTGGTTTCACCAAATACGTACAAGCTACATGAAACAATCATTGGGCCGTTTATCGAGGAAGCTGCAAAAGAATCATGTGTAGAAGCTGTGTTAATAGAAAAAGAACAGAGAAGAATTTCGGAAATTTGAAAAAAACATCGCAAGTTTACCGGGCAAAGCTTACTAAAATTATTATAAAACCTATTCAATGTTTGTTCAACGCCCGATATAACATGTAATCAATTTTCCACTATGATAATCATATCAGATTTCAGGTGCATTATAAAGTGTTTTTTTTACTATTACTTTATTATTACTATTTGAAAAATATACCGTTGCATCAGTTACATATTATAGGTACTCGATGAATTGTAAATAACTCGACCAATTAATTTTATATTTTATAATTTTATATTTATATGGTTTTTTATCTAGATCTGATCGAATGTAACGAAACTGTTGTTTCGTAAAATGAACGAGAATTGTAAAAAAATTAAAATTACAAAAATCATACCATATTTTTTATTCATGAAATAAAATTCTTTATATCTATTCTTTTCATTTATTACAGACCACCCGAGTATCAAGACGGTTTTCTAATAGTTTTCATTGAAGCTTCTGAAAATGAACCTGCAAAAAAAATCGTGAGGCTTTTCGTTTCTTTTGACATGGGTTGGAGCCAAAGAAGTAACGGTTATAAGTACGATAGTTTAAATGGATTTTGTGCCATAATTGGTTTACACTCAGGAAAAGTATTAGATTATTATACAAAAAATCGTAAATGTATTTTTTGCACTCATAAAGAAAAGACCGGAAGAACAATAGAACACAATTGTCGTTTGAATCACTTTGGCTCGGCTAAATTTATGGAAGCTGCAGGAGCAGTTCAGTTAACTTTTAAAAGTAAAATTTTGAAAGAAAATAACGCTGAAGTAGGAGTATTCATTGGTGATAACGATAGTTTTTCTATGAGTGCTATTCTAGAAGCTAGCGACCATACCATATTTAAACAATCCGACATGAATCATACCGAAAAGGGTGTTGGCAACAAATTATATGTTATTCGCGGAAACAAATCTCTCGATCCAGACGACGAACTATCTCATAATGCCATAGCTTATTTTAAGAATACCTTTACTACAATAATAAAAAAAAATGTTGGAAATACTCATGAAATAGAGAAAAGTTTCAAAAACTTGCCTTACCATTTATTTGATAGATATGATCGCCGTGGCTCCTTTTGTGGTTATCATAAGGATAAAGAAAATTATGATGCTAGTCGACATTTTAAAAACGAGGTACTATTTAATACAATCAAAAATCTTTTCGATAAATTAGCACAGAATGCTGTTGAATATTCACTGGCTGGATCTTCTCAAGCTAATGAGAGCTTGAATAATAGCATGAGTAGCCATTGCCCCAAATCACGCTCATACAGTACAACCGAATCATCAGATTTCAGATTTGCAGTTATGGTTGCTCATAAAAATCTAGGAGAAGGATTTTCTGTCAATACCATGTATAAAGCACGAATAAAATATAGTAGTTCTCTGCTAAAATATATCAAAACGACTGATTCCAAAACTACAAAAAGAAAACACAGAGAAGAACAACCACAACAAAAAGCTAAAAGAAAAGTGAAGGTATCCCAAAAAAAACAATTGCGGATGAGAAAAAAACATTCTGAAATAGAAACATATACGTCCAATTTGGCCCTGTTTGGAAACTCATCAACTTGTAATTTCATATCAAGAACCTCCGATAATATTTCTTATAGTACTGATAATATTGCCTTCGTGTTTTTCGACCTTGAAACAGGAGGTTTCAAAGTTGGTAAAGATATTTTGCAAATCGCTATGAAGAATGAAAATTTATGTTTCAACATACATATACATCACCCCGAGGCAATCAATAGATGCCTCAGCTTCTGCAGTTCACGGGTTGACTTATAAAGATAAGCAACTTTACCTCAATGGTAAAGAAATACCAAGTGTATCACATAAATTCGCCTTTTCAAAAACTATTGAATTTTTGAAATCCTTAAAAAAAAAAAGTTATATTAATTGCTCATAATTGTCTCTTCGATACCAGACATTTTATGCATGCAGCCACACAGTTTCTACAGATCGAAGCACTTGGCGGTATTATTATAGGATTTAGCAATACTTTACCCCTTTTCAAATTAAAATTACCAAGTAGGCCAAATAAGTATAGTTTGGCAGTATTAGGTGAAGAGTTATTGCAAACCTCCATGTGTTCGGCTCACAACGCTCTTTTTGATGTTGAGGTGTTAGAAAAGCTTTTCTTGAAATATCTTGATATAAACAGTATTATCGAAAGTACAATAACAATACTTAAAATTATTGAGAAAAGTGAGGCAAATAAAAAAAGTATAGAAGTTGAAAAAACATTGGCTCCTTTGAAGGATGTTATTTCTAAACAAATGATAAAACGATTAGCTGATAATAATATTTTATATGAAGATTTGTTGCAAATATATAGAGATAAAGGAGAAAAGCAATGCATTGTGTATCTGAGAGGAGATGTTGATGGACAACCGAGCATAATAAAGAGTACAAAAATTCTTATTAATATTATTAATTTTTTGAAATGTGCCAAATAATTACCTACATTTATTACGAGATATCATATAAGATATGAAAAAAACGTGTATATTTAGCATGCATATTAACTTAAAAAGTTGATATAGTTTTAAATTTAAAGATTTACTTAAACAATTTTAATTCGATAATATTTAAACTTTGTTCGATATGCCAAAAATTTATTTTTATATTATTATAGAATATTTTATAAAATGTTACCATTTCTTGAACAAAGAATTTTTAAACAAGTATTTTCTTATTTAACTAATTTACGACTCATAAGTTTTTATTATATGCATATATGAATATCAATATGTATAACGTTGGAATCGTACGCAGTTCAAACCGTACATGCATTTGCCGCGCTTGCGCAAAAGCTTTGTATCTTCGCTGCCAACTTAAACAAATCAGGAATCGGTTTTTTTTAATTTATAAAAAAACTAAACGGTAAACAACACTCATTTTTATACATGTTATTCTCTATAAAAATACCAATAATTTAAGAACAAAATCATGAAAATCTTACAGTTGCATCAAATTTTATACATTTCATAAAATTTGTCATAAAAGCCCAGGCTAAAAAAATTTTTCCATCCTTCATTTCGGCCAAACCATTCGGTAAAATATTCTGAAAAAAATTAAGCCTTATTTTTTTGTAGCATACTAAAACATATCCAAAATTCAGCAAGATCCTACAGTTTTTGCTGGGGCTCTAGAACGTCCTTAATGCTATAGTTATTTATGTATCAAGAGAATCATGAGAGTCTTAATTACCCAGGGCAAAATTTTTCGCTCGATAGATAGAAATTGCCCGAGATAATTGAGACCCAATAATTCCCGTGATAAATAGATAATTTTATTTCTGGCCAGGATATAATCAGCTCATATCGTCCATCATACGTATTTGCGTTGAGAATCATAAATGTTGTCGTTGCTGTATGACTTCTTATAAACTGTCAATTGTTCTCAATAGCTTCATTTTGTATTAGAGAGAATTATGGATATTCATAATTCCCTCTACTGTCAGTAATATCCTAAAGGAGTTATGACACTTTTCATTAATCGCGTTACCATGACGATATAATCTGATAATATTACGGTCAGAAATAAAATAATATACGTGTTAAATTCTCTACTATTGAAAAAACAAAATTCAATCCTAATCATGTTTCACTAATAGTATTTTTTAATAAAATATCTTTTTGACATATAGGTTTTTCCCCAGCTCGTCTACCTTAACTATAGTCTACCTAAACAATTTTTGATAATTTTCTACTTTTCAGTTAACTTTAATGTTTCAGACATTGGTATAACAGCTTTCAATCGGTTGTTGAGGTAGTTCTGTACTTTTTTCGAGATCTTAGGAATCGGCTGAAATTTGAATATGGTGTAGATACAACGTTCATAATCCTCTTGCTAAATTTTCAATACAATTGTCCATCCAGTTCGTCAGATAATTGTTGTTAAAACTCAGTCTTTTTGTACGCGATCCGTATACCTAACACGTGAACGGGTAGGACTGCGTTCCTAGAGAAACTTTTGGCTCATACGTGTACATAGAGAACTACCTCAAATTTTTTTGAAGTGAAACTTCTTTTGGGACGGTGTAAATTGGAATTTATGAAACGAAAATGAGTAACGAAAAAAGAGATAACTATAAATGTATATATAGGTTTTAGGCTGTGAGAGAATGGGGAATAGTCAAATTGCGGACCAAATCTCAGGTAGATGAAAATAAATGCCAAATTGCGGACTGAGAATAAGGGTTAGTTCTCGTTAAGTTTCAGGTACATGATTCGTTGAACTGTTCATCTCAATTTTATGATGGCACGATTGCGGACCATGATTCTAATCACTGATTTTCTTTCCTAATCGAAAATTTCTTATTTAGTTTTCATATTCGAATTTTTGATATATAGAATGGGGTCCAGGGGCGAAGCCCCGGGGGGCGGGAGGGGGGGGGGGGGCTTGAATAAATTTATAAAAATGATGATTTCGCCAAAGATATATTTATTCATAAAATAATTTTAACCGAACCCTTCGAAATAAATGTGAACAATCGCAAGGTTCGCTGATTATTTAGGGACTACGTACATCGGTGATGTCTACAATGTGCCGATATAAGTCGGGTGATATTTCCAGATTTCAATTCGTGAAATTAATGTCAAGCATGAAAAAAGTTAATTAATGTATTGCTTGACTAGCACATTATTTGTAATATTTGTTTTTTATGTATATTTTGGAAAAATAATAAATATGTAGAGCATCAATATAATATTTCAGTTTGGTCCGCAATTTCCCTACTACCTCTTGATAATAAAATATTTTGGGAGAATCCTCGGTCCGCAATTTTCCTATACCCAAATTGAGATTAAATTTTTACCCCTCATTTGGTCGCATTTGGTCCGCAATTTGGATGTGCCCAGAGAAAGAGATAGAGTGCGTTTCTATATACCCAGCCAGCGTGGAATGTTGCAGGAACGTTGCAGGAATGTTACATCCGCAACGTTAAATATTGCAGGGAACGTTGCAGCAACATTCCTGCAACATTCCTGCAATGTTCCTATGTCCGCCTCTCTGCAACGTTTAGAATGTTGCAGGAACGTTGCACGGAACATTGCAGGAACCTTGCGGGAACGTTGCAGGAATGTTGCAGGAATGTTGCAGGAAGGTTGCAGGAATGTATTGAGGATTGAAAAATTATATTTTGGATTTTATTCTGTTTTATTAATAATAATACCTTTTACTTATTATTTTATTTTTTTCTTTTTTTCGATTATATGAACAGACATCAAATAACTAAAAATTATGTACAGCTAAAAAACACTTCTCAGTTAAATTTTTCAGGTTATCTAAACGATGGACGTAGATGAATATTAACTGACAATTATGAACACTAGAAATTTTAAGAATATTAATTGGTATTTAAAATATTTCAACTTCAAGTAAAAATTATACTCAACTTTTCAATAATCAGGCATAAAATTCGACACAAAGATTCCACAATTTTCACAGTACACATGCTCTGAGAGTATAAACTTGATTGTGACGTGCCAGCACAATAAAATGCCATGGTGCCAAATTTTGACACATACGCTGCACATCCATTTTGCCTATATTGGAATGTTGAAAATGTAACATTCTAATAAATATGAAACAGTGCTGCAATATTCATGCAATTATGAATATTATATAATAAAGCACGAGTGTTGCATGAATGTTGCGGGAACGTTCCAGGAAGGTTGCAGGAATGCTGCGGGAACGTTGCAGGAACGTTGCAGGAATGTTGCAGCAACATTCCCCAGCAATGTTCAATATCTTGTGAAGGAATATTGTTTAATAATTATGAATGCGTAGTATATAAAAATATATCATAATTATGATACAGTGCTGCAATATTCATGCAAATATATTTCAGAAAAAAATTCCTTCAATATTCATCATATATAACCAGTTCGCAAAACTGTACTAAAACTCAAATGGCAAACTTATAACCATCATCAAATTTAATATACATATAGTCCAAAGAACTCGATGCAATTGCATCACTAATTATAATAAGTGATCATTTAATTAGAAAATGGCCATAGTCCGCAATGTTGCCGCTGCAATGTTCTTGCAACATTCACATGTAATGTTCCCGCTGCAATGTTCCAGCAACATTTCTGCAACATTCATATTGCAACGTTGCCACTGGAATGTTGCAGGAATGTTGCGCAAGGTGCGGAACATTACTGCAACATTCCTGCAACATTCCACGCTGACTGGGTAGTTTCCCTATCCTTCGTCTCCTCTTTATGCGATGATTCGTAGTGGCCTGCGTCCTCATTATTCTACCGTCGTATACGGGTCCGTGCCCCGAACACGGACTCTGCATACCATGGAACAGTGGGGGCTCAGTGCTCCTTTTTGCGTCATGCGCAGTAGATATAATAGAAATCATATAGTGCACGACTATACCTATATTATACTATGATGTAGTAGGTAAACAATACTACACGATTTCTATTATTTCTGCTGCTCATGACGAAAACAGGAACTCTGCGTCCAACACTGCTATGGAGATGTACATTATTTTCAGTTGGGTCGTAGTATGACTATCATCCACTTTTAATAATTTTTCTGTGTTGTGTAATATTAAAATTGTTCATATATATTAAAATAATGGAAAATAATGCCGAAAACTACTGCTGCTCATGTTCGAGAGCATTGGACAAGAAAAAAAAGCAGCCGAAAATAAAATTAAGAAAACGGCAATGACTTCGACAGAACGTGTTCGTGAATTTCGTGTGAGACAGAAAAAGTTGCAGTATATACAACGATAAAATCTGAGTCAATTGGCTGTTCCCATTAAACGAAGAACATCTTCAATTCTAATGGTACCCAACAAAACAGTTGTGGTGAAACAAAATCATTTTCCAATAGTCTCAGCATGTGCCATAACGATACACACATCCCAGGAAGGTATTTTCAATTAAATTGTGTATGAGTATGATGTATCTTACCCTCAACAGCTTGTGTATATTGCATTATCCTGAGTTACTAGTATTCAAGGCTTATATATGTTATAACGAAAAATAATAATCAGTGATTCAATCATGGGCGACGAATAGTAACATCTCTGAATGAATTATAAGCGGAGTTTTGAAAGCTCTCATTGAGCAGATTACAAACAATCGGAAGATTATTAACAGATTTAATAACGAAGAGATCAAAATCAATCTTCTCCTCCAATTGTCAGTGTCTATACGCTCATGTCGCAGATATAAGTTCTGACAGAATTGCAATAAAGTCCAATTTCTTGATATTCTCGGAGACATGGCTAAACAGCAATGATCATATTGATATTCCTAATTTTGACCTCGTAGTTGAATTTAAACGTAATATTATTAGAGCAGCTGGAGTAGCATTATATCACAGTAGTAATGCCAGTACTCATATAATTACTTCACAAATAAATATAACAACAAAACAGAATCAATCATCATCTGTTGTGCATATTTCTAATGTAGGAGAAATATGTGCTTGTCATAGCACCTCTGCTGATAGCCAAATAATCGTAATTGCAGCTATATATATTTCTCCGAATACATCAATCAATGATATGAAAGAATTTATCTATCAAAATCTAGTTGAATACACACCGGAGGTGTCAAAGATACTTCGGAAAAAATATCATGAATTACCCATCATTTTGAGTGGAGATTTCAACATAAATTTTGGGGAACTTAATTTAAAACCTTTAGTAGATTCCTCAGATGATACCTTCAACTTGAAAATGTCGAATGAAAAAACCAAACCAACAACACGATCAGGAACTACAATAGACGCAGTATTTCAAAGGTTTTTGAATAAAATTAAAACTGAAACATTTGTGTCGTGTTTTAGTTATCATAAGCCACTAGTGTCAAGTTTAGAAATAAGCGATAATGATAATAGTGTTGATGTATGATGTAATTTTATCTATTTTGTAGAAATGTAAAATAAAAAAAACAAATGATTTGCTTACATTGAATCGAAAAATTTATATTTTTAGTAAAATGTTACTTTAAGTAAAAAAAAATAAATAGTAATAATAAAAAAAAATGGTCGATCAATCGCACTCTCTCTCTTTTTCATCTCATTTTCTCAAAAATTAATCAGAATACTAAGTTTTACTTTTACCGCGTGTGAACTCACACCCGATTTTTTTTTGTTTTATTTGTTTTTTTCTCTCATAACGTACTATTTTTGACATTTATTTTATTAACTTTTCCTTATAACATACTATTTCCGACATTGTTATAATTTCTCAATGTCAATTTATTCATGCAAAATCATGAACACCCTCTCAATACTGAGGTTATATACTACCCTCATAGTGTTACCGGATTTTGCAATAATACTTCAAACCAACAGCTGCTTGCATGGAATTGACTAGCAATAGTAAATAAACAGTTAAAATTTTCAGGTTTGAAAATCACAAATCTTATTGACTGTACTGTATATTTACTGGGCTCAGCTTCTTGCTTCGATTGCTGGACATCTACTACCTTGAAACCTTTTTAGTTAGAAACGAAATTCAAAAGCAAGCTTCTTCCCACGCATTTTTACTATGTATACGCCTCGATAACAAAACCTCTATTGCATTGATGGGGATATATAATTCACAACAATTCATATTGTTCAAACAAAAGGTTCCGCGCCAGTTTTCTCAGTGGAAGTCGCCATTTCGTAATCAACACGAAATTTATCAACTTTTTGTAAAAAAAATTTTTTATGGCGTAGATTTTGATATTTCTTGCAAAATCGTCTGGAGTATAAAAAAATTCTTCACAGACACTTGACATCATCTTGTATTATATTGTAATTAATAATGATAGATTCAAAATCAATTAACAAAATGATAGTCAATTTTTTATTTTTAGACCGCAAAGGCTTTTTTGCCGTCTATGATGGAAAAAAATGAAGGACACATTGTGAGTGTTGCGAGCCTTGCTGGTCACGTGGGTGTACCTAAACTCACTGATTATTGTGCTTCCAAATCCGCTGTTATTGCATTTGATGAGGCGTTACGTATGGAATTGGCGGTAAATTACATCAAATATTTTAGGTTGCGTCATATATCATGCATCGAAAAATAAATGAAAAACTATGCAATTCACATAGATTTAATGTAATAATATAAGCCTCAATTTGTCTGTGTTTACGCGAAAGAGTATGTGTAAAATGAAAATATGTCATTATGCGTTTCATATTTTGTAGGAGGATGGGTATACCAATATTCATACAACAGTCATATGTCCTTACTTTATACGCTCAACTGGTATGTTTGACGCTGTTGAATCAAGGTACTGTAGATTTATGTTTTTTTTTTTCAAATCCTGCATTGGTTCCATGGCTTATCTTACTATATTTTACAACCATCATTCTTATTCAATCGATAAAAAGATTCATTTTAAGGTTTGTATCCGCCCTGAACTCGAACGAGGTTGCTGATCGGATTGTAATGGCTATGAGATGTAACGAACAATTCGTTATTCTACCTGGATATTTTCAAGGTCTTTTAGCAGCTAAATGGTGTGTATAAAAACGTTAAATTTAATAAATTTATGTTAGACATGTGAAAATATCGCATAATTAAAGGATATGTATCATAAAATGAGGTATACAAGTGAAAGCTATAACTGCCGACGACCATCATCATTTGTTCACGCTTGACTATAGCAGATAATGAAACGGAACTTTTCCTCTGTGAATTGTAACATGAGACAAATGCCTGAAAATAAAAAAAAATTGTTTTTTCAATACGTACACGAATATGGCAACTTTCTCGTATAATTTGCAGTGGTAATACCTATGACCTTTTTCCATACCGATAAAATAATTGAGGCTTTATTTTATCTACAATACTAGATAACATGACGTCAGAGAGAGGTTGTGAAATCATCCAATCAAAGAACGCGAATTTCCCATATTCGTTTATTCATTTCGCTCGTGTTATGTTTTGAACCGGAGAGAAGACATAACCTCAGTTATTCTGTCGGCAGAAAAATGCCCATATTATCACTACAAATGATACCTGAAAAGTTGCCATGCTCATGTACTCATTAAGAAAAATATAATGTCCACTTCGAGAGGAACGGCTATTTTTGCCTCGTGTAATTGCCATCCACGCTTCGCCCGGGCCGATAAACTTCACACTCATCGAAAAACACGGCCATTCCTTCCTCGTTGCATAATATCCCGAGTCGAAATTTATGTCCTACTTCAAACCTTACAATTGGCATTTCGTGAGGTTCTTCAGGAGCAAAGGAGGTTGTTCGGATATATTTTAATAGGAAATGCAACTCCTGAAAGAGAACTTGAAAATAAACCTACATAGACCCTTTAGATCCTAATTCTTTAACTATCCTACTTTTGAGTGTAACAAATGTGTGAAACAGCAAGAAGAAATGACGGAAAAAACGTCAATTATGAGAAGTGGATCATAAAAATTGGGGAATATGAAGAAAATAATGAGAGTGAAAAAATATTCACAATTTGACCCATTGATTTTATCAAAATTCAATGATATTATTTTTGCTTCTCCTCATATTTCAATTTATTATATTTTTTTGTTTATCACTATCCGTCACGTGAATAATCCAAAATCTTTGCTGTATTAATAAAGTTTCATCATGTCATGTCAACTACCACATCATCGCATATTTTGTTTCTCCTCGACCCATTTTTTCGTCTCTTTTTTTAACTAATAAAAAATTCACGCATGACAAATATAATGACACAAATTTATTTATTTCGCATTTAGCTTCCGCCATCAATGCAACCGTCAGACCGCATAAAAGTATGCATCCAAGATGTCAGTGTGCGCGTCATTTGTTTAATAACTGCGTGACTCATTTGTTTCATAACTGCACGAGGTGTTGAGAGCTGATTTCATTGAATATTATAGGAGTAAGAGGTCCTGCAGAGGTTCTGCGTCTCAGTTTATCAAAACATAAAATAAGACAATCTTGTGCTAGGTCTAAAGAGCACCAAAGTGGATTCAAACATCGATTTATATAGATTTTCGAGGTTCAATGTAGGAATGATAGGACCGAGGAGGATAATAGGATGTCCATCCGACTATTTAGAGTACTTCAGTAGGACAAAAATTTCGACTCGGGATACTATTGGGATTTCACTTCGCTCATGCGGCACTGGCAGCATTTCGGCGAACTATCGATAACATACAGTCTCATAAAGAACACGTTACTGGTAACATACTAACATGATTATGTTTCGACTTTGAAATTTCCAAATATCATAGAAAAATGAAAACGATGAAGTTGTACTGCGTAGTTCCTAATTGTAAGAATACAGCAAGTATAAATGTCGATCATAGTCATCATGACTTCCCTCAGAGTGACAAATACGAAGTGAATGCGACAAATGGCTTTGGTGATGTTTGCATGCAAAATGCACCTAACGCAACCTTATCATTATTATTTGTTTCTCTCGTGCACCTATTAGTCCGGGAGGCAGCGACATTTTCGATCTTCAAAAATTAGAATCGATAGCGCTTTCAGGTGAAGTTATTTACTATGCGTATATCCGTGAAATAGTGTTCAGTTGATTCGGTAGGGCCAGATGTGGGAGGTGGTGCGCCTCAAACGCGTAAAAAATCTTTTAAATTAAAAATATTTTAGAATCGCTGAAAATAACTTCACGATGAGATTATATTATTTAATGATGAATAATAATATTCAGCTGTTGATATGGAAACGGAAAATGCTTCAGCTGTTTATATTAACAATGCAAAAAAGCATAAAAATAAAAATTTGTTTACATGATAAGAATAATTGTGTTTGTGGAAAAACGGAATTCAGCTGGTTGTAGAACACAACGAAACCCTTCAGCTGATGCACTAAATATTATCAAGCCATGCAGTCACCATTCATTTTCTGGCATCAGTTAACTATTTTTTCCTTGAATAATCAGTAGCTGACGAGTATTTTTCTTTGAATTGATGTTAAATATTGCAATGTATCCTAATTTTGAGGATGATAATTTTAATTTATACAAATATTCGCACAATAATATACGGTACTCAGTATGTAACCGAAAGTTGAATTAAGTTTATTTCAAAATAATTTTGATTATTTGTTTATGATAAAATTTTCATTTTCATCTTAGTTATATGTGAATTACATGTCTAATAACTATAAGAAAATAATTGAACTAGAATTGTGAAAGAAATACAAGTTCCAGAACTTTCTGTGCCCCGTTGTTGCGAGTTACTTCAGCTCTATACCTGTAGCCCATTGAAATGTTACATTTCACCTTGCATATTCGTGAGGAGTCAATTTTTTTTTCATGTTAAAAAGGAGATAATGTAAAGTTAAATCTAAGTTTGTGGGATCGCCACCTTTATGTACTGGCCACCATCTTGGAAAGGGAGGTGCGAATGGTTTTACGTTATATCGGCCAAACTACTCGTCGCATAGAAAATTTTCTAGAACATTTTTTGTAGCCAAATGAATTCTCTACAACTTAAGTCATGTAATTTTTGGTCTTAAAATAAAAAATAAACAAGTTATCAACAAAAATAGATTACGATTTGACGATAATTTGTTCATTTTTCCTTATAACTTCTTTACTAGTCATTTGACGAATAAATGACATCAAAGCATTTTGATAGGGAAGATTAGAGTGACTACAGGTATAGAGCTGAAGTAACTCGCAACAACGGGGCACAGAAAGTTCTGGAACTTGTATTTCTTCCACAATTCTAGTTCAATTCTTTTCTTATAGTTATTATTCATGTAATTCATATATAACTAAGATGAAAATAAAAATTTTATCATAAACAAATGATCAAAATTAGTTTTGAAATAAACTTGATTCAATTTTTGGTTACATACCGAATACCGTATATTATTGTGCAGATATTTGCATAAATTAAAATTATCATCCTCAAAATTAGGATGTTATGTAATATTTAACATTAATTCAAAGCAAAATACTCGGCAGCTGCTGATTATTCAAGGAAAAAATTGTTAACTGATGCCAGAAAATGAATAGTGTGTGCATGGCTTGATAATATCCACTACATCAGCTGAACGGTTTCGTTGTGTTCTACAACCAGCTGAATTACTTCTTTTTCACGTACACAATTATTGTTATCATGTAAACAAATTTGAACGATTCCAAAATATTTTCATTTTTATGCTCTTTTGCATTGTTTATATAAACAGCTGAAGTATTTTCCATTTTCATATCAACAGCTGAATATATTTTACATCAATAAATAATATAATCTCATCGTAAAATTACTTTCAGCGATTCTAAGATATTTTCAATTTAAGGACCTTCGGTAGAGATAGAACCCTTCAATGAATTTTTTTGAAATTTCGACTAAACGTTTTTATCGTTGTTACAATAACCTTGTCAAAATTTCAAGAGGTTCATCCGTTTCGTTTTCGAGATATTGAATTTCAAAATTCAGTCATTTTAACACGGTCGCTTATGAGAAAACTGATAAAAACTCAGTTCGAAGAAAATTGGCCCAATGAATTTCGCCAATTTTTTCATATGTCACAGATAATGCTATTAATTTCATGTATACCAATTTTCGTGACGATCATCTGATTCGTTTATTAATAAAAAAATAAATAAGAGTGCGACAGAAACGCAACGGCAACGTCGCTAGTGGCGGGAAATTCAAAATGCTCCGGGACGTCATACCGACGCAGCAGACGAGCAGCAGTGCAGACACTGATGCGTTTTCATGAACACATACATTGGAGACCCGGTACGGCGTTGTCAAGTCGTCAGTCATCGCTAGTTCCCCCTTGCCCCGTAAATGTTTCCCCACGCTAACTCTGCCGAACGTCCTTAAAAGATTTTTTGCGCATTTGAGGCGCTCTACCTCCCACATCCGGCCCTAGCGAACGAACTGAATGCTATGTCACGGATGTACGCATAGTAAATAACTTTTTTCTGGAACACCATCGATTCTAATTTATGCGAGAAAAATGTATCGCTGCCTCCCGGACTCTATGTTCATTGGAATTTTACTTCGGTCATTTGACACTGGCGGCATTTCAGCGAACTATTCCTAAAATACAGATATTCTAATATTAATATAGGTAATATACTATATTACCTAAGCTCCACCCCTAGGTAAAATCCCAATAATTAGATTATTTTTACTCCACGTAGTTGAGATATAAATCGTATATATTTTCAAGTTTTTTCTATTTCAAAGTCTTATAGTAATCCGCTCAATACTATATTTGATTTTACAGGATTTTTCCATGGGCCTGTTTTGAAATGTTCATTCGTGGTTTGGTACAAGATGCTGGTCCTGAAAATGAACGAACAGAAAAGTCACAAAATCAAAATCAACAAGAATATGCTGCATCTAAGGATCAAAATGGGGCTATTCATCAACAATTGACGAGACGTATATCTAGCTCAGAGAGAAAACCATAATTTTTATTTAGTTTTACAATGCTCTACAACATACAAGGTCTAAGCATAATCCTGTATCTACTACGCGATAATGATAACATTTATGTACAATGGTTGTGATGATACTAATGATGATAGTGTTAAATAATAAATGATGATATTAATCTTTTAAGTTACCTTTTGCAACGCAAAATATTTTGGCATAGGTTATATAAAATGCGGTTCAAGAGTACATGGCTGTGAAATAATTATTTTCAAGGAATCCTCTATCACAGCTGATTTCGATAAATTATTCATCCATTATTTGATGAGACAATGAATCGTCGTTCGAAATTGATTAAAAAGCAATAAGGACAGGTAAACATAAAAAATTTCAATTAATGTTTTTTTTTTCACTTCTGTCAAATATAGTAAGTATTTTAAATGACGTATAAACTGAGGGTGAAAACCGAAAAATAACAATTCTTAGTCTGAATAATAATTATTATGGGGCTGATTTTCGGCGTTTGTAATTTGCCGCCTCTACTCTTGATTGGTTGAGGGCCAATCACTGCGTTGATCTGGCGTTTGTTTCCAATCTTACTATAATATTAACTTATTTATATAGAGACTTTTGACTCTTCTTCGGAATTGTAGATTCGAGGCCGGAATTAGTGGATTTGTGAAGATGTTCAGTTAGTGGTATTCGAACGTGTTATGAATTTTTTTATGATTTATTCAAAAAGATGGAATATAGAGAGCGCCGTGAGTTGATTGTTTAGATGAAGCGCGAGGTTTCTTTCGCCTAGGGAATACTAAAGTATTCAATTCGCAAGAAGCACGAATTTATTTAAATTTAGTTAAAAATGTATATTTATTTTTATGGATGAAGGTAATTGATGTGTAGGTTCAAATGTTTGAAAAATGATGAGACGAGATGTATAGATATCAAAATACACTGTTGCGTATGTTTTACTTTACGAATATGCAAGATCTTATAAGTTTGTGTTTATTTTCTGTCTATCGATCGACGACTGACTCTAATACCAAATCTTAGGTGCTTTTCTGAAGTTTGTAGTTCATCTCAGGTGTTGAAGAGTGGGAATGGTCCATCTGATGGAGAGGGGTATCGACGGACGTAGTCCATTCTACCTCTGAGTTCCCCCTCCAATGCTCTGTGCTGTGATGTCGGCTGATTTTCCTCGATGATCCTCGGTGGTTGTCGATGAGAAGAGAGAGAAATATCGGTCGGAGATTAGAGTGGGAGTACATCCAGATGCATCTCTCCCATATTCTACTTAAAACGTTTTCATCCCAGAGACAATGTACCGAAAGTGACTAATCTTTTTATTATAGGGACGGGAAAGTCCACAGCAATATTTGAGTTTATTAGTTTATTATATATTTGATACCAAAAATACACATGGGAATTCGTTAGCAATTACAAATAAGTATGTTATTGTAAAAAGAATAAAATACGTGAATGAAATAATGGAGAAGTACTGCAATAAATGTTTATTGTCAATATATTGTAAATTGTCTCCGGGGAATTTTGATAGATTCCTATTTATTTCTCGAGTGACCATCAATAAGTAATACAATTACTATTAGACTGTCGCGCTAAATAATTATTGGTAAAGATGTAAATCCGAATTGCAAACATAATAAAACAATATATAATCCAACTATAAATTATTATTTATCTTTATATTAGTTGTGCACATCTGCTGAGTACTAAGTTATATAAATCATTACTATTATTTTGTAGTTATGCGAAGACTATTTGATTTGAATTATATTTTTAAATTATTTAATTTGCGCCACTAGTATTATAAATTCCTAGCACCAGAGGCGCGCAGGAGTTCACGGACATCGACATACATATATACATATATAACAAACGATAGATTTAAAAACACAATTTAAATTTAAATTACTAATTTATTCATCAATTATTCACAATGAAAAATATTGAAATCATTCTCTTAAGGTTTAGATACGTTCGTTATTAACTGAATCGAAAATAATATTATTAATTATACCCTTGTTATTATTCAATGATTATTATTATAATTGAGAAATATATTAGTTGAGAACTCCGATCAATTGCTTATTCTAATGGTTTTCATTATATCTACTTTATTCGTTGTTAGTAAAAATAATTATCACTCTTGGCTTTGAATACTGAACGAGAACTTTTACTTCGCTCGATTTTTTTGTACCCAGAACTCGACATGATACTTTATTTTACTTAGTGACAATATCAGCGAAATTAATTGGGCGGAGAACTTCTCTATTTAAGGGGTTAAGCCACTCTAGCCGCCCGAAAAAAGCGGTTTTTTCAGAAATTTTTTTTCACATTTAAATAAAAGTAGTAGCAAAAAACCTTCAGGGTATATCATAACGTAGATGTTTGAATACAGAAATTTTCTTTAAAAAAAATTGAAGAATGGCGTCTGTACAGCCGATCTCCTAACGCATCTTCTGGAAAACGCGCTCCACGGCACGCAGTACAACTGGAGTACATGTTGATTTGAAACAAAACAAAAAATTTTTCCCTAGTCTATACAAGTATAGCTACAGAAGTTTGTAGGGGATTTCGAAAATATTAAAATTTCAATATTTGACATGCATTCAAATTTGGAAGTCCATTTTGCACTGATAAATGACACAGTAAATTGTTTATAAAAATTTTTCTAATCGATAATTCGAAAAATCCCTACGTACTTCTATGTGGAAAAATGTTTTAAAGATCTAGTGAAAATTTCAAGTAAAAATATAAAAAATTACTAAAGTTATGCTGCTTGACAATTTGAAAAAACGTGATTCGAGAAAAACGTGTACAGACGCCATTTTTCAACTTTTCGAATGAAAATTTCTGTAATTATAGTCAAACATCTGCGTTATAATATGAGGATTTTCGCTACTACTTTTATTTGAATGTGAAAAAAATTCCTGAAAAAACCGCTGGGGGCTAGAGTGGCCTAACCCTTTAAGGGGACCTTCTGATCTAGAATTTTCGAAAAATTGATTTTTTTTTCTATATTCCGAAAGTATACTGTCTTAAAATTATACTGTGAAAAATTGGTAATGATATTCACAGTATTCCAAGTATTATAGCCCATTAAAGGTCAGCCCCGAAGTAGGTAGAAGGAGCTATTATTAACTTTAAACGCGTTTATCTCGAAACTACTTTTTTTTGTCTCACGGGAATAATTTGAAAAAAATTACTCGACCGATTTGTATCAAATTTAAACACGTTATAAAGTACACTAGCAGCTATGGTCGGAACTAGAACAAAAATTTTCTGTAAAATATTTCTAATTTTTTTATAAACAAAACGTTGCAAAAATGAGGCTGTTTTCAGCCTTTTCATTTTAACAACGTGTCATTTTGTCAATTTTTTTTTTCCATTCTAGTTTCTACCATAGATACATTCATAACAATTGAGGATTAATTTTGATTTTTGATTTAAGATGAGTAGAGAAGCCAAACTTTGGGGCCATTTTTTTTATAATAATGATTTTGTTTTTCATTTTTTATTTAATTTTTGTGAAGATTATAAATGATAATATATTTACAAACTTTGAATAGCATTGTTGATTTTTTTCATAACAAAAAAAAATGTTGAAAATATATCGAATTTTCGTCCGCTAGACCAGAAGTTCCCCTTAATGGTCGTCAATTAACTTATGCGTTGGTTTTTGATCAGAGGACTGACTTTTCTATTGGTCATTATTTTCTCAAGTGAGTTGGTCTTTTGTTTTTTAGCTATTTCCATAAGTGTGATTGATTGGGGACGACCCCCAGCATTCTGATGTATTAACTTTTTCTGAGAATCGTGATATAATTTTTTTTATGTGATAATGAATCTTATGCTTTACTAATCTTATTTATTTTGGTTTATGTATTTTCATATCAGCTACGGAAATGCATTGTTGACTTTAGAAATTTTATTTTCTTTCACGCGTATCTTTATTATTTATTTTGAATTTATATGTCTCTTAGAAAATTCTATTTATCGATTTTTCTATTGCATGTTTTTTTATGTAATCATTTTATATTGAGGTTTTTATCTAGTTTTCTTCAAGGTTCGAATTGCGTGAGAAAGTAATTGTTCTATTTACATGTAGGTTTGTTTGGCTAGTGGATAATGAAAAGAATTTGTCGAACTATTTGCTATTTATATCTGACATCTTATGTATTATAGCTCAGTCAAATAAGCATTTGACCTCGGAATGGAAGCGGATAAGCTGAAAATTGGTGAAAACTTTTGTTTTGTCGTTCTCAAGACTGGAAGAAAAAAGTCACCTATAATCTCGTGTCTGCCTTACAAGATATTCAAGGTCGAAGGTCGGAAAAATCGGTTTTTTGCAATTATCTCGATTTCTTTCGGAAAACCGTCATTCGAGGTTATTATAAAACTTATAGATCATAGAAATACCTACAATTTTTATCTGAAGCATATTTTTTTTGTATCTTTAACCGTTCTCGAGACACAGTGCAGAGAGTGCAAGCGTACATCCGATACAGGAGTATATAGCGTATAACGCTATATAAATGCGGGGCCAAGAATATAATACATTATTCAAAGCTAATAATTGTATTGAAATATTATTATTTGTTTATAAATTTCATTGATAAAATTTATTTACAGAAAATATTTAAATATTATATTATTTATGAATGGGAAATTCATATAACACAGCGTTATGTAAACTGCGGACTAGGTATATAGTTTTCTATGCTGATGGTGGTAATAATAATGTATTCAAATATGATTATAATGATTATAATTATAATTATTTATAAATTGGAAAAAAAATATATATAGATGCATAACTTATAGGTGTGGCACATATGTAGAAATTTTGCATAAAATAGTACAATGTAAAATCTTGATTTTTATTCTTTTATTATGAAGACTAAATACAAAATAACATATTCAAATTATTCTTGGTCATCGTTGTCTTCGTCATGTGGTTGCTCAAAGTCAATGTCGTCATCGTTATCGTCATCCTCGACATCTGGCACAGTTGTTTCGACAAGCTCGAGGACTTCATGCTCGCGTACTCGCTCCATCGAAATCATTTGGTATTGATGGAGGAGCATTGAGACATGCTTGGCCGTTACACTGACCACAAATTTTTAAACATAGTAACCTCACTTTCCTACATCAATATTTTCTATGAATAAATTCATCAATAAAATTTATAAACAAATAATAATAGCCGTTCAAATAATAATATTTTGATACAATTATCAGCTTTGAATAATGTATTATATTCTTGGCTCCGCGTTTATGTATAGCGTTATACACTATGTACTCCTGCACACGAATGTGCGCTTGCACCCTCCGTGCTGTACCTCGAAAACGGTTGAAGATACAAAAAAATGCTCCAGATAAAAATTGTAGGTACTTTTATAATCTACAAGTTTTATAATAACCTCGAATAACGGTTTTCCGATAAAAATCGAGATAATTGCAAAAATCCGATTTTCCCGACTTTTGACCCTGAATATCTTGTGACGTAGACACGAGATTATAGGTGACTTTTCTCTCAGTCTTTAGAATGCCTAAACAAAGATTTTCACTAATTTTCAGCTTTTTCGCTTCCATTCCGAGGTTTTCCACTTTTTTGAGCTTATTTGACTGGGCTATATGTATTATGATTCATTAAGGCAAATTTACACGACGTATCCAGTAGCTGGTGCCAGTTGTACTGGCATGTTGTGTGTGTATTGTGCTATGAATGATTTTTACAATTTATTTAAAATATGAAATATAGAGAGCGCCGCAACTTAATTGTTCAGATAGAGCGCGAGGTCTCTTCCGCCTAGGAAATACTAAAGTTACAATTCGAAGAAGCGGCTTTTTTATTTGATTTTCGTTCAAATATGTATATTTGTTTATTAGGAATGAAGGTAATTGATAGATTGTTTCAATATTTTAAAATGATGAGACAAAATGTATAAGTATCGAAATACACTGTTGTGTATGCTTTATTTCACAATTATGCAAGAAATTATAAGTTGTGTGCTTATATGTTGTCTAACGATCGACGACACTTTTTAATAACAAAATCTTAGATTCTTTCGAAGTTTGCTGTTCATCTCAGGTGTTGAAGAGTGGGGATGGTCCATCTGATGGAGAGAGGTATTGACGACGTAGTCCATCTTACCTCCGAGTTCCCCCTCCAATTCTCTGTGCTGTGATGTCGGCTGATTTTCCTGATGATCCTCGGTGGTTGTCGATGAGAATAGAGAGAGAGATATCGATCGGAGATGAGAGTGGGAGTACATCCAGATGTATCAAAACGTTTTCATCCCAGAGACAATGTACTGAAAGTGACTAATCTTCTTATTATAAGGACGGGAAAGTCCACAGCAATATTTGAGTTTATTAGTTCATTATACATTTAATACCAAAAATACACATGGAAATTTGTTAGTAATTATAAATAAGAATATTATTGTAAAAAGAATAAAATACGTGAATGAAATAATAGAGAAGTACTGCATTAAATGTTCATTGTTAATATACTGTATACTGTCTCCGGGGAAATTTGATAGATTCCTATTTATTTCTCGAGTGACCATCAAAAAATAATGCTACTACTATTGAACTGTCGCGCTGAATAATTATTGGTAACGATGTAAATCCAAATTGCAAATATAATAAAACTATATATAATCTAACTATGAATTATTCTTCATCTTCATATCAGTTGTGTACATCTGCCTAGTAATAAAACATCTGCTGAGTACTGAGTTACATAAATCATTAATATTATTTTGTAGTTATGCGAAGAATATTTGATTTGAACCATATTTTCATATTGTTTAATTCGCGCCACCAATATCATGAATTCCTAGCACCAGAGGCGCGTAGGAGCTCACGGCATTCACATACATACACATATATAAGCACACACTTATAAATTCTTGCACAATTGTGAAATAAAGCATACGCAACAGTGTATTTCGATACTTATATATTTTGCCGTATCATTTTAATGCATTAAAACAATCTACCAATTACCTTCATTTCTAATAAATAAGTATACATATTTAAAATTCCAATAATAGAGAGTCTGGTCTGTCACCGGAAGTTTTACGGAAAATGACTGCATCACACTGACAGATCTTTCATTGTGTGCGTTTGTTTACTAACAGCATTCGAGTGTATTACAGTTTTTATTGGTTTTTAATAATCATATGAGGATAAAAGTAGGTTTTCTACAATACATTTTGCAAATTCAATGTCGCCTATATGTTATTACTTGTCTAACGTGAAGTTACGTTCATATTTCATTATTGTACGTAAGTTGTATTTTGTGGGTTATCAACTTTAGTTATTGCTATAATTCAATAGTATTTCTAATATAATTATGAATATAGATATATGCTTATCATTAAGGGGACCTTCTGGTCTAGCGGACGAAAATTCGATAGATTTTCAACTTTTTTTTTTGTTATGAAAAAAATCAACAATGCTATTCAAACTTTCTAAATATATTTTATCAATTATAATCTTCACAAAAATTGAAAAAAAAAAATAAAAAACAAAATTATCATTATAAAAAAAATGGACCCAAAGTTGTCCCTGTAAAAAAAACCGACCTTGCTGACGGTAATGGTTTTGGCTTTTCTACTCATCTAAAATCAAAAATAAAAATTGATCCTTAATTTTTATGAATGTATCTATGGCAGGAACTAGAATAAAACAAAGAAAAAAAAATTGACAAAATGACACGTTGTCGAAATGAAAAGGCTGAAAACAGCCTCATTTTTGCAACGTTTTGTTTATAAAAAAATTAGAAATATTTGACAGAAAATTTTTGTTCTAGTTCCGACCATAGCTGCTAGTGTACTCAATAACGTGTTTGAATTTGAGACAAATCGGTCGAGTAGTTTTTTTCAAATCATTCCCGCGAGACAAAAAAAAGTCGTTTCGAGATAAACGCGTTTGAAGTTAATAATAGCCCCTTCTACCTACTTTGGCGCTGACCTTTAATGAGCTATAATACTTGAAATACTGTGAATATCATTACCAATTTTTCGCAGTATAATCTTAAGACACTATACTTTCGGAATATAGAAAAAAAAAATCAATTTTTCGAAAATTCTAGACCAGAAGGTCCCCTTAAGGTTGACAGGGCAGTACCCCGCAAGTCATGATAAAATCTAAATTTTTTTTCTCAATAAAATAAACAACTTGGGTATGTGAATTCATCATTTTAATTCAGACATTACCTATAATTAATTTTAACTAAACAAATAATTCAATAATTTAATTACTAAAAATCATAAACAAATGACTTTTGACTCAAGTATATTTTGACACAAAATAGACCTGGCAACAGCGCGTCGACCAGCTATTTGTGTTGATGCTGTTATATCGTGTTCTGTGTGCTGTTATTTATTATTTTAAAATGAGTTATGCTAATCAAGTTAGAAGTGATGGGAGATTTGCATGAAAAACGATTGTGGAATGGAAAAAAAAATTAAGTGAGAACATGCAACGAGTGGAATTTTTTTTCTATCACTGCTCCGTTGACTGTTGAGCTGTAAAGATAAATTTTAATAAAACTGTGTTGTATTCTAAGAATTAATATTGACTAACCCATAAAAAGTATCAGGTTATGGGTGCAGATTCAGTGCTAGAGTAAAGAGGAAATATAATCTGCAAACAGAGAAAAGTGAAATAAGATTAGAGATATATTTATTTGCACTACAAAATAACAAAATGGCGGGCGTCAACTATGTAAACTTGCCCATTCTAGAAGCAAATAACTTTAATAATTGGTATTTTCGGGTATCAACAATGTTAAAAAAGGAGAATTGTATGGATGTATTAAACAAAGCAGCGCCGCTTGAAAGTGCAGAGGCCAGAGAAAGGGAAGAATGGGAGAAAAAGGAGCATAAAGCACAGTTAATCACAGTACACACAATTTCAGATAAACACTTAGATATAATAAAAGATTGCAAGACTGCGAAAAAACAAATAGATGCATTAAAAGGCATATTTTTGAGATCCAGTTCATTTACTAAATTATCTCTATGGCGAAAACTAATCTAAAAACAACTACTAATAAAAAAATGGAAGACCATTTTCTGAAATTTGATAGTATAATCAGAGAACTAAAAGAACAGGGTACCGAATTAAATGAAAGTGACAAAGTATGCCATTTATTGCTCTCCTTACCTACAAAATTTGATGCTGTGGTCACTGCTTTAGAAACGGTGTCTGATGTAAAGGTTGACTTCGTAAAAGCAAGATTATTAGACGAAGAAATTAAAGTGAGAACAAGGGAAGAGAATGAAAATAAAGAATTCGAAATTGGTTTGAATACAGCAGTAGCCCAACCTAAAAAATGTTATGTCTGTGGCAGTCCATAACATTTTCAATCAAATTGTCCGAAGCGAAATGATTTCATAAGAGGAAGAAACAATACCTATAGAGGTTTTAGAGGACAAAGATATATACACCGAAGACCAGATCAAAGAACATACGAAGCAAATACAGTAGAAGAAGATGAAATTCAACTATATGCAGCAAATTTATGTAAAGAAAATCAGTTATGTTTTATTTTAGATTCTGGTGCCAGCAATCATTTTGTAAAAGACAATCTGGAGGAATTCATGCATGATATTAAAATTTTGCCAGAATTTGTAACAATACATATAGCTAATGGAGATACATCAAAAACTAATAAAATGGGAATATTAAAAGCAAAATGCCAAGGAAAAACACTAAATATTGAGGCTCTCATAGTACCCAATATGAAACATAACCTTATGTCTGCTTCAAAATTAACATCAAGAGGTTATAAGATAGTTGTTGATCAAAACAAAACCACTATAGAAGGAAACAAGTTCAATCTAGTTTGTGAGTATAAAAACGGTTTATACATGTTAAATTTAGATTCTTTAGACATGAAAACAAACGAAAGCTGCAACACCATAATCGAAGACCTATGGCATCGTAGATTAGGCCATATTGGAAAAGAATCATTGACTCAACTTGGCTTTGAGAAATCAGAAAAAATATGTACAATCTGTATCGAAGGTAAGGCAACAAGGATCAAGTTTAATGAAAGTGAAAGAAAAACTAAAACCATGGGAGAATTAATACACAGTGATGTTTGCGGACCTATATCACCGAATACACAGGACGGAAGTAGATACTTCCAAACAATAATAGACGATTTTTCTAATTTTTTAGTTATAAAATTATTAAAATCCAAAGATGAAGCTGGAAGGAATTTAATAGATTATACAAGAGAGATGGAAAGACAACATAATATAGTAGTAAAGAAATTTCGATTAGATAATGGAGGTGAGTTTGTAGGAAATTATTTTAAGAATTTTTGTAAACAAAAGGGAATAACATTAGAATACACTATGGCATATACTCCACAACAAAATGGTAAATCTGAGAGAATGAACAGAACTTTGTTGAACAAAATTAGAATAAAAATCATTGAGTCTGGCATACCAAAGTATTTATGGGATGAAGCATTAAAATATTCTGTATATGAGATAAACAGAACTCCATCAAAAGCCATTCCAAAAGTATTAACACCTGCATATATTAGACATGGTCATAGCGATCTAAAAAAACTCAGAATTTTCGGATGTCGAGCCTGGGTTACAATACTGCCAAAAGGAACCAAATTAGACGCAAGATCAAAGAGAGGAGTAATGGTTGGATACTGTGGAGGAGGATACCGAATTTAGATACCGGATGAAAACAAGATCATTAAATCAAGAGACATACGTTTCGATGAAAGTATTATGGAATTAAAAGAAAAACTAATCTCACAAGAAAACAAAACGAATTTAATTCACGAATCAAATAGTGAATATGTAGAAGAAAGCCTTAATGATGGTGATAATAAAAATAATGAAGAAAATCAAAGTGATGATGGAAATCAAAGTAATGAAAATAACCAAAGTAACGAAGAAAACCAAAATGTAACAGAAGAACAAAGTGGACAGAGGCAAATCATAACCAGATCAGAAAGAACAGTACATACACCAAGAAATCTTACGAATTATGAATTATACACAGCATATTGTTATCTTTCAGAACAGGAAGAAAATTTACCTAAAGATTATAAAGAAGCAAATGAAAACCCTGATTGGAAATTAGCAATAAATAAAGAATTAAAATCACATGAAGAATTACGAACTTGGACTCCAACAGAAACACCAGAGGGTAAAATAATAATAGATACAAAATGGATATTCAAAGTTAAAGAGGACGGAACCAAAAAAGCTCGACTAGTAGCACGAGGCTTCCAAGTACCAAGTCAAGATGAAGAATTTAGCTATGCACCAGTATGTAGACTACCTACTGTTAGGATTCTTATTTCAGTATCAGTACAAAAGAATTGGAAATTAAGTCAAATAGATGTTCCTACAGCCTTTTTAAACGGGACATTGGATAATGAAATTTATATAAAACCTCCTGAAGGAGTAGAAACTGATAGCAAATGCTTTAAACTGAATCGAGCCCTTTATGGACTCGGAAATGCCCCAAAATGCTGGAACACTAAATTTAATGAGGTAATGTTAAAACTAAAGTTCAATAGATCAAATCATGACTATTGTTTATATGTCAAAGATAATGTATATCTAATTTTATTTGTGGACGATGCATTATCACTGGACCTGATGAACACGTTTCCAATTTATTAGAAGAATTACATAAACAATTTAATGTTAAAACTACAAATAAGGTATCAAATTTCATTGGCATGGAAATAATAGAACTGGAAAATGGATTAAAAATCACACAAAATAAAATAATATCATGACTATTAAAGGAATTCGGGATGGTTAATTGTCGACCTGCGAGTACCCCAATGGAAGCAAACTTTTATATCAATAATGACGAAGAGATAATCATCAATGTTCCGTATAGACGATTAGTGTGCAGTTTGATGTACATCTCTATTACTTCACGACCAGACATATCATTCAGTACTTCTTATTTAAGCAGATTTTTAGATAAAGTGACGTTAAATGCGTGGAATGCCGGTAAACGAATATTAAGATACTTGAGTGCAACAAAAGAATACGGACTGATTTATAGAAAAAGTGAATCGGGGCTGGTGTCTATGAGTGATGCCGATTGGGGCGGAGATCAACATACGCGAAAAAGTGTAAGCGGATTCGTGTGCTTCTATGCTAACAATCCAATCGCTTGGCATTCTCGAAGACAAAACTGTGTCGCACTATCCTCAATGGAAGCGGAGTATGTATCAGCAGGTGCCGCTGCTCAGGAACTGGCAAATTTAAAGGGAATCATATCTGAATTTAAAGATTTTAGATCAGCAATATTGAGAATTGAGAATTTAAGCGCGATATCATGTATAAAAACTTATAAAAACTGTAAGCGCAGCAAACATATTGATATTAAATATCATTATATAAGAGATTTATGGAAAAATAATATAATCAATGTTGAATATGTAAGCTCTTCTGAAAATATAGCTGACATGTTAACTAAGCCTTTAGGTAAAGAAAAATTTGTTAATCTCAGAAACTTTACTGTAAATTTTAATTAACAATTCAAATGTTTTTTTTTTTTTTTTTTTTTGCACATTTAAATTGAGGGAGGGTGTTAGGAATATTTAGTTTTGTTTCGTTCAGTTGCTTCGCTATCAAATAGATGGCATGCAAGTAGTAAGAAAACTAGAGTAGTACTTTGAGTACTTGTATTATTAAGCTGTACATTGCTCCGTTGAGCTGTAAAGATAAATATTAATAAAACTGTGTTGTATTCTAAGAATTAATATTGATTAACCCATAAAAAGTATCAAAAATAAGTTTGGGTTTCCAATAATTGAAGAACAATTTGAATTTCTTTAAAAAAAAAATGGAAACATACTACATAGAAAATAAACAAATGAGCTGCAATGGTTTAATTTCAAAGTTGCCGCGTATTTTTTTATGCGACATTGCCACACTTTCATGAGTCACATGGTTTATTTATTTTCAATCATGGCTAACTATTTTTTTTATGAATTTTTTATTTTTCTCATTGAGATATCTTCAAAACCCTTCGTCAGAATACATTTATCGTAATTTTCACGTATTCTGCAAAACTTGATTTTTGAAAATAAAAGTTTTTGGTTTTTCCATCTTTAGCAGGCGTGATTAGATAATTCAATATATGTGTGTTCCGTCAACTATCGTTAACATTTGCTATACACTACATGTTAAAAATCTAATTTTTAATAATTAATTAGACGGAAACCTTTCGTCAAATCTCTTTCAAAAATGTATTCTATACGTGTATGAAAGCGATTAATAACATATTACAAAATTAGCTGTTTATCTTTACATTGCCTTAATGTCCGTTCAAACTTAAAATTACATGGTCAACTATTATAACATAAAATGAAATATATTACACATATTTCTTAACAACACTACGAAACTTTTCAAAATCATTGCAAAATAAGGTAACATCTGCATTCTGAATAATACTATTTGTCAAAGTGCATATTCTAATAATTAATGAGTTGACCCCATAATTAGTATGATGGACGTTTACATTAAGAAGATTTTGGCTTCGGGTATGGTTCTGTGAAACGTGCAAACCAGTTGCTGCCAACAGATCTTGATCATTCAAAATGCTATTGACTATTTTGAACAGAATAAATATATCAATCTATTTTCTCGATTCGAGAGAAAAAGGTTAGTTAGTCATTTCATGATATCATTACATGTCATGTCTCCAAATGAAATATTCAGTTTAAAGCCTACTCCCTTGAGAAACTTAATCTGGACTTTTTCTGGAGCAATTGCTAATCAAATCTTTTCTTGACTACCTTATAAAGTTTCACATCATCAGCAAAGGAGACAAATAAACACTTCATTCATATCGATCAGAAAGATATTAAAAGGAAGTGGCGAAATTTTACCCAAATATTCTATTTTAATAAGTTCTTAACGATGATTTTAATTTTCAATTTAAATAATAATTATTTCCCGCTTTTTTTTTCATTGGTGCGGCCATTTTCCGTAAACGACGAATCATGCCAACGGCCTCAGTTGACCAAACTCTCTGTTATAGGAGCTCTAATATTACGCTACAATATAGGTATATAGCCCCATATTATTTTTCAATGCACATGACTTGTCTGCATTCAGCACATCAGTGCCTTAAAACGTAGCATATTTTATTATAGCAAAGATTAATCGTGCCAATCGTCTATTTGTCTCAAGCTTAATTACACTCAAATATATGCTTTATTTATACATCAATTATACATAGTTAGACGAATATATTACATATTGAACTGTAACGTGTAGTAATTAAATTTCCTAGTGTGAAAATTTTCTATATGTAATCGACGATATGTAAAAGTTTAGATTGGACTTGATTAGGATGAAGCAACAAAATATATTTTTTTGCCTGGTTATTTATGAAATATTGTTGATCATTTCTTGTAGCAATCTCTTGGATTATCAAGATGCCGAGATTCTTTATAAAATCAATTGGCCTGGAAAAGTGGATCTAGGCTCTGTAAGTATTCATTTATTTGTTATTTGAATGGATAAAATTTGGACAATTAGTAAAACAGCATTTAAAAGTATTTATTTATGATAATCTCATACTTATCTCATAATGGAATGAATATTGCAGGACCATCAGCAAAATTTCGAGTATTATCCAATCACAACAGCAAAAAATGAGAAATATACATGCAAAATACCAACAGCAAAAAAAAAAGAGAAAAATTCTGATACGCCATACAAAGGTCCAAATCCGATTGAACTATTAACACCTTTGTTCGACAAAAATACATGTTTATTGAAGGTATGTTGATATCTAACTATTGGTTGACATGAAAAATTGATGTTATTAATCCAACAATGTTCTTGTCTATCATGTAGGCGGAATCATATTGGTCGTATGAAATATGTCATGGTAAATACGTGAAGCAATATCATGAAGAGAGGGAAGGAAAACAAGTTAAATTACAAAAATATTATCTTGGTTACATCAATAAAACACAAAAAGCTAAATTGTTAAATAATTATAGCCAAAGAGAAAGAAATCGGAAGACAAAGTTCGATATACCAGTGAAAAAATTGGATGGTATTCGAATGCCTTATGTTGAGATTCAAATGACAAACGGGACAGTTTGCGATTTGAGCAATAAACCGAGAAATATAAAGCTGTTGTACATATGTCATCCACAAGTAGATCATGAAATTTATTCTCTAGATGAGGTGGCAAGTTGCGAATATGAGGCGATCATTATGACCCGATTAATCTGCAGTCATCCTGACTACTCTAGGACTACGGGTGAAGATGAAATAAATTGTGTTCCTTTGGGGAATTCTTTTAAGCGACCTCAAGCACTAGCTGCTTTGGAAACTGAAAGCTTGAAACTCCGCCAACAAAAGTTTACGGTAAAAAAGTTTTTCATATTTATTTTATGTGTTCCACTTATGTTCTATTTATTTATTTGAATTTAGTGAACGTTATTGAAATAACTTAATGGAATTTTTAATGTGTTTTGTAATCGTCAATATATTAGCATTATTCGCTTACTATATACCTTTTCATTTAGACGAAAGTTCCGTCCACTGATTAATTTACAGAATAATAAGTATAAAAGTGTTATGAGCGAATATTTGTTTTTTATTCATACCGATTAAATATTTTACACACAGGATGAGAAACGACAAAAAGTCCTTGCAATCTTCCATATAAATAAGGACAGTCAGGTCAGCCAATTCGCATTTTAGGGAAATGGGCTTTTCTAATTTTCACATTTACATCTGCATTTTTCTGCAATAACATTATTATTAAACATTGCGATATACTTTAATAATACAATCATTACCAACTTATACGCATTCGTAATCGCATTATTATACGAAATCATTTACACTATCTTTTCTGTAACTGGTCAAATCATACACAATTCTAAATTATAAAATTACTTCCATTAAATGAATGATTAACTATATTTTATATACTAAACTAATTGTCACAATATAATTTTCAACGATTTAATTGAATAAAATATTTCAGGATGGAGAACCTCGAGTTCGAATTGAACTTCGTCCTACAGATGGATTAGAAAAAAAGGCAGATGATTATCTTAATTCAATATTGGACGTAAATTCTGCAAATTTGGAAATTGGTCCTCACCAAAATTTCCTTGAAGGAAAACGGTGTCTGCATGGGGTTAGTATTTGAATTTATATAATTCAAAAGAGTAAAATACAGCAATAGGGCCAGAGAACAGGAATATAATTTGAGATGAATATTTAGGGTGATGGCTGGTGGAAATATGAATTTTGTTATGGTCGATCAGTATCACAGTATCATGTTGAAAAAAACGGTTTGAGAATAACTATTGATTTAGGAAAATTTGATAAGAAGAAGCACATTGAATGGCTTGAAGCCCATCCAAATAAACGACCAAAGCCGATAGGACAGCGAAAGCAACTGTCGCACTTTTATAGTGATGGTAGTTTTTGCGATAAAACAGGGAGATTACGTCAAACTGAGGTAAATTTAGTAATGCGTTATTCTATAATTTATTTACATATGTTACTTTCTGAACAATTTTTTCAAAATTCTAGGTACGATTAAAATGTGTTGATAATTCATTAAGCAGTCCGTCAAGCGTGTCTTTATTTTTATTAGAACCGAAGATTTGTGAATATATCCTTGGAGTTGAATCTCCGCTTATCTGTAATATGTTAGAGTATGCTGATGAAACTGGTCTTATTAATGATGATCCAGTGAATAATTTAATGGGGTTGATCAGTAAAATGAGTCAGTCATCAAGTACTCAGAGCCAAGGGAAAATGGAAAAGAAAGAAAAAATGAAAATATTAAATGATGAGCTGTAATACTTAGTAATAGATGATTGTGTATAAAAAGTATCGCACATGTATTAGTGGCAATTATTATTTTCAGAATTGATAGACAAAAAAACATTACTTATACACAATTTCTGACAAATGAAGTGTACATAATCAACCAATATTAAGACCTATACCGATACGATATTGTTGTTTTTTGTGATTTAACATTGTGCTGAGTAGTAACGATGTCTCTGACATGGGGGAGAGCTTCTTCTCAAATACTCCACCAATAGTTGTTTCTGTATTAACTAGTCCTTTGAAAATCATATCCGCGTGTGCAAAATCAACTTGATAAACAATTGTTCCCGTTGAATCATAAGTTCTTATATTAGTTACCCATTCGACACCTAACTGCAATTGTTGGCTTGCTTTATGATAATAACAAGCGTGTAGCCCAACTTCACCAATTGTTGCAGAAAATGTTCTTGGTCCATTGCTATATCTCATTGCACAAGTGATGATTGATTGTTGACCACCGGGAACATATCGGCTACGATGACAAGCAATTTCAAGGCCGAGTGTTATTCGCGATGATAATGCCTGAAGATAATGCAACACGACTGTTCCACTTTGTTTCTTGATATCAGGATCGGCAATCATCATTGACAATGTAAAATCATCTGTTCTGTATTCTGCCGTTGAAATAGTTGTTAGAAATTTGCCCTTAGTCATTTGTGAAATATTTTTTATTCGAAACCGACAACCAAGTGTATGTGAAAAACTTGCAGCCAAATTTCCGTTCGGCATAATATCACCTGTTACCAGGGTATATCTTTCACGTGTGCCTACTATTTTCGATCCTGCATAACATGCACCGAATTTATAGCCAGAAGGCGTCACTGAACTCAGTGTGATAGTATGACAGACATTGAAATGATCACTGAGCGTTTTTTTCACTATTAATCTTGCACCTTCGAAATTGAGGGGATAAAGATCTTTAACTTTTTTATGAAGTTCTTCAAACGTACCAGGATTTCCTGGAATGTAACCGTAGAGACAGGATATACATTGATATGGTGTTTGTTTATTCATTGATGCCTGAACTCCCATTTTTCATCTTATGTATATATTACATCAATACATTAAACCATTGTTAATCATCCAATAAACTTCTAAGTACAATTTTCGAAATTTCTAAACGAATTAGATGTAACTAAAATTGAAAAATTCATGTAAACTCAATATTTATGATAATAATCTATCATTCATTCAAGTAGCATACTTCAAACAACTTTTGGAATTTTGATTATGGAAATTACATGAAAAATATTATTCCCTTTATCATTCATTTACTCTGTGCCAACATTCACGCATGTATTTTTCGAATAATAGAATTGGCGTGATCACAAAGGCGGGTGTCGTATCGGAAGACACATATTTTACTCTCTATTCTCCATGGTTGAATGGTTCTACTAAATCTAGTATTAGTCAAATCTTCCGCAGTTCCGAGAAAAAAAACTCAACCAATTGAATCAGCACAAAATTTTTGTTCCCAATCAATGGACTGCCAGAGTGAGAGAGAATAATCATTTCATTCTTTGTAAGGCTGGGGACACACACTAGGCGAACGAACAGTTGCGAAAAAATTCTTTCGGCTAAGGCCGAGTACATACTAGACGAACGAAGGTGGAAGAATTTGTTCCGATAAATTCGCTCGAAAATGTTTAGCGTTCGATGTGAAATTTGCTTCGTCATCTACATTGCACGAACAAATGCGAACTAATTCTTTCATCGACGTTCGTCGGAGTTGCGGGTGCGTTGTAGAAATTAGTGTAATATTAATATTCTCGATACATAAGTTGATAAAATTTGAATAAACAGAGTGGCTTCAGTCCATGATTCAAATCACGAATGAAAATGAACAAATGAATAGTTTCATGAAACCACGATGCAAGTGAAACTTTTTTTCGGATCGTTGGCCTTGGCAGCTCCGGGTAGTTGTCTACTCACATTAAGAAATTAATTATTTAAATTATCTAGATCGGTTGAAAGTCGTTAGACAGAGAATGAAAGATAGTTTTTATTGTTTGACAGATCCATTTGTTTTTATAAATAATTATTTTCATTTTAGAATTTGGGAGACAGAAGTTGGCTCCTCAATATAAAATTTCACTGTAATTGATATGTATTAGGTGTCAATCGATAGGAAATCGTTTGTTGGTCATTGACAGATGTTTGTAAGATACTGAAAAATCAATTTTGCATTAATAAACAATAAAAATTATGTGTCATTTGTTACATATGTAAAAAAAAAATATATGACTTCTTGCAAGTCCTTTACATCTCCCCTTCCTTCACTTTTATCTCCTTTACCTAACTCACTTCTCTTTCAGCGGCTGCAGCCGACTTTATATTAGAAGTACCCGCATTCGCACTCGATAGTGGGGAACTGCAGTAAACCCACTATACGTACAGCCGACCACTCAAATCCTTGTATGAGCTGGCCTCCCGCTTTACAGAGCTGCCACCAATTAATTCTAAAATCAGTGCTTTTTCAGAATTAGATAGATTAGTCCGACGAGGCGAATATTTTTCTTTCGAAAAAATACTGCGCTCTGCCGGGATTCAAACCCGAGCTGTCCGCGTGGCAGACTTTCCGTCTTGCCACTCAGCCGACCGACTAACTCTTTGTTACATATGTATATATGTAGGCGCCAAGTTCATGTGTGGCAAAAAAATTGAATTGCAAAAATTACTTTGCAAAAAGTGTATATGAAAAAGTTACTTTGAAAAAATTACTTTACAAAAAGATTTGATATCAGTCATTTGTTTACCAAGTACACAATATAAGGTTATACATGTAGGGATAGGTAATGGTATCAGAAGGTAGATGGTATTATTTTATTTGTAAAAAAAATGTATTATTATTTATTTAAAATATAATCAAGAAAGAATATAAAAAGGTTACAGTGTCAGAACGAATAGAATGATTATACGTCTATGTTTTCGCTTGTGTATGTGAGAACGGACCCGTCTTGTCCGTGCTCGACAAATCTTCGACTCTAACTGCTCACACTACGGAGATTCCACAGTCTTCTGCCCTTTCCCAATCACACCCCGTCACACATGTTTGTCAGCAACTGCATCTTGGGTGCAATAAATGAGACAATGACGGGTACACTATTTCCAATCAAAAAAAATTAACGTTCGGGACCACATGTTCCGTTCGCCTCACCGTTTATACTCACGCAATGGTCAAGAGGCTCTGTGAACTAAGAATAGTTTCTTTTTTTTCCTAGCTGTAAATTATAACTTAAAATAAAATATATTTTCAAGATAAAATAAAATAAAGTGACATAAAATGAAATAGTATGAAACATGAGATAGGACGAGCAGAAAATTTTTGGAGCGATTCGTTTCGCCTACTCCTCTATCCTACATACATATACATATATAGACTTACTATGTATTATATATTATATATTTTATATTACATATTTGTTATACATTGTATATTATATATTATATATTATATATGGACTTACTATGTATTATATAATATATAATATATAATACATAGTAAGTCTATATATGTATATGTATAACCTTATATTGTGTACTTGGTAAACAAATGACTGATATCAAATCTTTTTGTAAAGTAATTTTTTCAAAGTAACTTTTTCATATAAACTTTTTGCAAAGTAATTTTTGTAATTGAATTTTTTTGCCACACATGAACTTGGCGCCTTTTTTTTTCTTTTTTTTTAAAAAAAGTTTGTCCTTTTTTGATATCACTTCTTTTTTTACTACAAGTACAATAATTAAAATTGAAACTTTTGAAGATAATCGATATTTTCTGATTTATACTTGATAAACATATAGAAAATGAATATAATTCATCTATATAAAAATCTATAAAAGATGACATCACTATATATGTGAAATTTCATTATATATAACTATGCTTCGTCGGTAACTCATCATCTTCAAAAAATTTCACATTAATATTGGGACTGACCGCTAGAGTGGAGAAATAATAATAATAATAATAATAATAATAATAATAATAGTATGCTTCTTAATATTAATTCCGATTAGTGTTAAAGTTGACCGCTAGAGTAGAGAAAAAATAATAGTTTGGTCATGACTGAGAAGGATGAACATATAACGATAATGTGTATTAGAGAAGGACTTTCCAAAATTCGACTAAAAGAAGACAAACACATAGGCTATAAGGCGAGAAAAAATAGGACACTAGGAGACACTTCGATCCAACTAGAGAGAGACAAGCTTATGTAACCTCAAACATATTGAATAAAGACGACGAACAGACGACGACCAAGACTGAATTTTTTGATCGTGAAAATCAACAATTTTCAACTTTAACGCAATATATCTTCTATAATACGGAACGTAGGAAAAAAATGAAATCAGTTTTACTATATAATTTGGACACGAGCTTCCGATTGCACCCATTATTTTCCCGCTAAATATTGTGCATATATGAGATCTCATCATAGTGGTCTCCTACAACTTGGACTTTCGCGTAAAGATACACGGTACGTAGTGTCTCGCTTCGCAGTGAACTTGGCGCGAGACACTACCGTGACGCCTGCCGGTTAGAGTGAGGTTAGACACTAGGCAAACGAAGGTGAACGAACTGTGGTGAAAGAATTCTTTCGGCTACTTTCGGCTAATGTGGACGTCCTGACAAACATCCGCGAACAATTTTGTTCCAATTCGCGGAGCTCAAAGTTCACTTAGAATTGAGGAATAAAATATTGCAATGACATCTGTATTTTATTCCTCATATGTATGTATATATAGTATATATATAATATAATATATATATTATTGTTATAAGTAGGCAAGGAAACGGGAGCCGAAAGTAAAATACGCCAGTTTTTAACGAATGATCAGCATCGACTAGTCGAGAACTTTATTTCCTTTTTGGTTACATAAAACAAGAACAAAGTTAGATGGCGTGCAAGCCAAACTCAAAATAATATTATAAAATAATGTCGCTAGATGGCGAAAACATAAATTTAAGATTTATATTTTGAACTCATACAATCAACACCCCCACTAGTTCAAAACATTAATATTTTCTTGAAAACCCAAACATTTCATAAACTTATGATGTTTTTTAGCATCCAATGCCTTTGTGAAAATATCGGCTGGCATTTCACATGTTTGTAAATAATTTAGCTCAACCTGTCTATTAGCGAGTATTTCTCGAATAAAATGATAGCGGACATGAATATGTTTGGATCTCTTGTGAAACATTTGGTTACTTGCTATCTTTTGTGCGCTTTGGTTGTCATTGTATAATTTTATACAGAATGAACTACCTAAAATCTCACACAATATATTTCTAAGGTATATTGCCTCTTTTGACGCCTCACTAATTGCCATGTATTCCGACTCAGTACTAGAAAGAGCCACTGATTTTTGTTTTGTGCTCTCCCAAGATACAACAGCCCCAGAAAACCTAAAACAATACCCTGTATATGATTTTCTATCAACTGAGTCACTTGCCCAGTCAGCATCTACAAACCCTTCTAGATCTAAATTGTCTTTTTTATACTTTAAACAATAATCTTTGGTACCCTTTAAATATCTTAGAACCCGCTTGAGAGCCTTCCAGTGAGTTTCATCATGACAATTGTTAAATTGACTTAAATAACTAATACAATATGAAATGTCAGGCCTTGTCATAACACACAAATACATTAAACTACCTATTAATTGTTGATATGGAAACTTTTCATTTGAATTTTCAACCTTTTCAAGATTTAGACCTGTCTCCATCGGTGTAGTCACAATCTTGCAATCACTCATATTGAATTTTTTTAAAATGTTATCAATATACTGTTCTTGATCTAAAGATATATATTTTTTGTTCTGATCAATGGTTATTTTTAACCCCAAACATTGTTTAGCCTGTCCCAAATCTTTAACTTTAAATTGTAAGCTTAAAGCCTTCTTTAATGAGTCACTTTCATTTTTATTATTAGAAAATATAAAGAAATCATCAACATATAAAGCGATTATTGTAAGAAAATCATGCTGATGATTTATGAAAACACAAGGTTCGTGCTCTGATTTTTTATACCCCAAATCATTCAAAACAAGCTCTACTTTTCTGTACCATACTCTTGAAGACTGCTTCAGCCCATATATGGCTTTATTTAACTTTAAAACTTTATTTTCTTGTCCATTAATCAAGAAACCTTCTGGCTGTCTCATGAACACATTTTCTTCCAACTGACCATTTAAAAAAGCTGTGGTTACATCCAAATGAGTAATATCAAAATCAAGTTTGACAGAGAGAGCGATTAATAGTCTAAGTGTTGAATACCTAACGACGGGCGAGAAGGTTTCATTAAAATCGATTCCATATTTTTGGGTAAAGCCTTTAGCTATCAATCTAGCTCTGTATCTTATTTTATTATCAACGTCCACCTTACGTTTGAACACCCATTTAGAGTCTACGACACTACCACTTTTAGGAACATCTGCAAGTTGCCACGCATTATTTTCTTCAAACGACTGCATTTCCTCGGCCATTGCTTTCTGCCACTTGTCTCTATCAGGTCTTGATAATGCCTCCTTCACAGTTAGCGGATCGTTTTCCATATTATTTTCATTGTAACACATGTAAGTGTAGTAATCAGAGAAATCTTTTGGTTTTCTCTGTCTTTTTGAAACTCTTCTACCATTATCAGCTGTCATGACTTCTATTTCAGGGACAAAATCACTCTGTGAACCATTTTCATCCATTTCAGAAACACTTTCTGAAGTTTCAGGTATCTCACTATCTACTGAGTGATAGGAATCATCATGTGCATCCTGGTCATCTTGATCTTGAGCTTTATTTTCCCCCACTGGAACTGGAACCACTTCGATCTCAAGATCACTTGAAGTTTTTTGATTCTTTTGCTCCTCAAAAACTATAACGTCTCGGCTAGTAGACACTGTATTTGTTTCTGGATCATAGATTCTATATCCTTTTACTGTTTCGCTATATCCAACAAAAATTTTCTTTTTGGCCTTCTTGTCCCACTTTAAACGTCTCTCCTTCGGAATATGAACCATGGCACTACTGCCAAAAATTTTAAAATGGCTCACATCAGGTTTCCTGCCTGACCATAGTTCATAAGGAGTATTCTTTCGAAGGCCTGATGCAGTACACCTATTTCTGATGTATACTGCAGTGTTAATGGCTTCTGCCCAGAATTTCTTGTCGAGGTTAACATCAAATAACATACACTTGGCTTTTTCAATTAATGAACGATTCAGTCTTTCTGCCATTCCATTTTGTTCTGGCGTGTAAGCATTTGTTTTTTGATGTAGTATTCCATTTGATTTTAAAAAATTGTCAAAGTTTTGATTAACAAATTCACCACCATTATCAGATCTGAATGTCTTTATTTTCAGGTTCTGCTGATTTTCCACCATGATCTTGAATAATTTAAAATTCTCAAACACTTCATCTTTTGATTTTAAAAAATATACAAAAGACATACGAGTATAGTCATCTATTAAGATAAGAAAATATTTCGAGCCACCTATGGATTTTACTTCCATGGGACCACATACATCACCATGAATAACTTCTAGTGGTTTTTCTGCTCTAGTGCCTACATGCTTGAAGGACATTCGAGTTTGTTTACCTTCGCAACAAACAACACAATTGCATTTTCCAATATTTTTCTTATCGCAGCATACCAACCCGATAACAGAGCCAGACCGCATCTTTTCAAGGTCATGATTATTTATGTGCCCCAGTCTTCGATGCCACAGTTCCGTTGTTGCATTATCTGAAACTGATAATAAACATTGATCTTGTACAGTGTTTAATTTGTAAACACCATTTACAAGGTTTGCAGTAGCAACCAAAACATCATTTCTGTTGTAAATCCTACAGCACTGCTTGTCAAAAGTAACATTATTGCCGTTTTTTATTAACTGACTGACTGAAAGCAAATTTGTTGACGAATCTGGCACACAAAGTACATTCTGCACATTTACACTATGAACTTGCTCATCAACAACTGTTTCAAGATGTACATTACCAGTACTTAAAACAGGTACTTTGGTCTTGTTTGCTACCATGATATTTTGCATTTTCATTTCTGAAGAAATATTCGTCAGAGAGCTTTCATCAACCACAAAATGTCTGCTAGCGCCGGAGTCCACATACCAGTCAGATCTTTGATAATCGCCGTTTAGGAATACTACACTGAATGCATTTTCTTGCTTTTGCATGTTTTTACTTTTCTCTTTTTGCCATAAAGGACATTTATTACGAAAATGACCTAACTGCTTACATCGAAAACACCTAACCTCTTTTTTTTCTTTATCAGTCTTTTCGCTATGATTTCTATTAAATTTCCCACTTGCGCTATTGCTAGTTGGACGTGAATTGTTCGAACTATTTTTGGTATAGAATGCGCTTCCTGCTTTACCGGCACAATCTGTATCCATATCAAGAAGCTTCGTTTTGATCGAGTCGGTTGTGATCGCAATGCCCGAATGTTCAATCGCCATTATCATGGGCATAAATCTTTCAGGAAGTCCTGCAAGTAACAGCGATCCCACCCACTCGTCATCAATATTAAAACCTGTTCCACGAAGCCTCTGACTCGTTTCGACAATTTGATTTATATAGGCACTCATCGAATCAGAATTATCCAACCGCGTGGATATCAACGTACGCAGCAAACTGATCCGTCGCGTGAATCCTGAGTCATCAAACATGGATTTTAATTTATCCCATAATGACTTCGTTGTTGTGGCTTCTTTAATATGCACAAACAATGACGGGTCGATAGTCAATATTAACTTTGCTTTAATCTTCTTGTCTTCTTCTATTCCATTGGTTTCCGGTGCGTTAACAATGGAACTCGCTAAGCCCTCTAGAACCAAGAAGTTCTCTGCCGCAAACGCCCATTCGTCATAATTTTCACGCCCTTTTAGTTTAGGAACGTTGATTAAATATCCTGAAGCCATTCTGGTCAGCACACTCGATAAAAAAAAATTGCTAAATTTTTACTCAAGATAACTCCAAGAGTCTGGGCCCATAACCTATTGTTATAAGTAGGCAAGGAAACGGGAGCCGAAAGTAAAATACGCCAGTTTTTAACGAATGATCAGCATCGACTAGTCGAGAACTTTATTTCCTTTTTGGTTACATAAAACAAGAACAAAGTTAGATGGCGTGCAAGCCAAACTCAAAATAATATTATAAAATAATGTCGCTAGATGGCGAAAACATAAATTTAAGATTTATATTTTGAACTCATACAATCAACATATATAAATGATTTTTGGATAAAATATTGCAAAATTACACATTTTATTGCATTATTAAATGAATATATAATTACGTGTAAGATAGATGATCATATATTAATATTCTGTATTAAATTGAGAATAACAATTATTATTTCACAGTATTTTATTCTTGAATTAATTCTGTGTGAATCAAGAGCTCTGCCCTCTTCCCTTCCTGCCGCCCTCCTGCTTTCATATATGTACATATTAAAGATATGCCGCAAATTGTACCTCAACATGCGTTTTAGCTCAAAAACTCATTTCCACACCACCTTGAGGTAGAGTAAGCAGCGCGTTTTTTTTATTGTGGTGTCCCCAGTAGGCCTAATCCACATACACTTCATGATCTCTAAATTTGGCGTATTCTTCTTCGCTTTGATGTTTTCGACGAACAGCTGTCGTTACTATTCTATCAACGTTGATACCTGCGAAACATGAAAAAATATTTTTATTAAATAAACAAACAATACATGTTGTTATAGAAAAATTATTATTTATCTACAACAAACTATTGTTTTCGACGTTCGTACGCCAAAACTATTGATTTAACTAAAATAATTGCTATGACACTTATTGTAGAATATTTCTCCCAGTTTCATTTTGTATCTGAATACTTTCATCGTAGAATGAGTTGGAAAGAAGATATTGTCAAAAATCTGCTATTAGGCGTCATTTTTTCAATATCGTGGCGCGAGTGACAAAGATACTAGGTGGCAAAGTTGAAATTCGGAAAAAGCACATCGAAATCTATAAAACTACCAATTTGCAAAACTCCCGGAAAACTTTTCAGGTGATGACGTCTTTTTTTCGCACCAAATGACTGTCCCACAAGTGAGATGAATAAAATGGCAGCCGTGAGCGTGGTCCTTGTAGAGGCCAAGTGGAATGCACTCATTATACTGAAGTATATGAATTTCAACTGAAAATCAAAATCTGAAACCAAATTCCATTAAATAGTGTGATCAGCTGACATGTAAATACAAAGTTTGGATGTAGTGAGAGTAAGAAATATTGCTTATCTTGGTTATCATTTCGTTCAACTCTAATCAAACTTAATAATATCCATGGAATATATTTCTTCATTTCTCTTCTATTGAGTGGTTGACCATTCATGATGATATCGCAGTGCCCTTAATTGCAACAATTAAATATATATTAATATTATTATAATCATTTTAAATGTCAAAAAATTGAAATATAGACATTTTATACATTTCTACATCTCAAAACGTATTTTTGACATACCATTCCCTTTGAATGACTTCTTGGATATCAAATTCACATCTTCATTTTCGTAATTATCAAAATTTTATGAACGTGCATACGCATTCCTGTTCGTTGTCGCAGCACGTGCTTTTCGGCTCCTTTCTTTCGCGCTATGCACGGCACGCTTAATTGCGTTTTCGAACTCCGCGCGATTCACTTTCGGGAAATTTTTATTATAGTTCATGGCCTCTGGAATCAAAAAGTTTTGCATCAAATATATTCCTCTGGCTTTCCGACATAAAAAAGGCGCAATTTTTGTAAGTCGTATACGACTTTCAACGAGAAGCGTGTTGCAAAAAAGATATGTCAACTTTTGCCGAACTATCAAAATGTAGCGAAACATTATGCTCGACAGATCGAAAATGATTGTTCCTGTCATACTGCAAGCAGTACAGTTATTTGAGAGAAAAAAATTTTATGCAAAATCTTATAACTTCGGCTGAGAAAAAACGAATTCGACCAAGAAATAATTTCTGACGGAAAATTCGACGCTACGCTGTAGTATATCATCTGCGAGCAGAATCGTATAAAGAGAAAGTCTATCGTTCTTGTTACAAACGTAATGTTTTCCAGATCATAATTGGAGAATCAAAATCGTTCATCGACGATTCTTTGGAAAAAGCTTTGGAATTGATGGCAACTTCTCTTGACGATGATCGTGGTGATCGCTTACCAAATAAAAAGTCAGAGCTCTCAAACATGCAACGAGCAAAGGACTGTATAAAGACTTTCCAACGTCAAGGAGAGCCATTGCAGACGAAAGCATATATTGAAAAAATACCTACTCATTGGATTGAATGCCATCATTATGCATTGACTACATATTTACAAGAAGTTGAAGATTCTGTAAGTCTGGAAATTCACAGTCAAGTTCTCAACGGTATTGGCTCGAAATTTAAACGTCCGAAGCTGGACACTTGTCACAAGTATGACGGATTTGTATTCAAGTTGGAATACGAATCATATGAACATGTGTTGGTCGTGATGAGATGCGCACCAAATGATAGCTAATACTACCTCTAAAACCAATCACAGGACGAAGCTTTTGCAGACATGTCGAACGGAGCTTATGTTTTTGGAACCATTGAGTTACAGTAGTGCCTGCCAACGACTTTACTCGGCACGTCAGTGTGCCTTTATAAGAAGCAATTATAGACAAACAGTTCGACCATCTTAGCTCCGAATGAAACTAGATGTTGCATAAGGCATGAAGGAATCGGCAACAGAGGAGCTAATTAATTCGCATTCTGGATGCACAGATTTGTGCAAAATTAGCATCATACAGAGGAAATGCTCATTATGTACTTCAATTCGTGCACCCGTCAAAACACAAATTTCTGCGATGTTGTCAAAAGTTAATACTGCCAATAAAACTTTCAAGATTATCAACCATCAATTTTTGCTGAACCAGGACATACGAGGAAGGGATGCGATAGCGGTCATGCTATTATTGCAAGCGCAAAGGTGAAGATAGGTTGTACAATACACCACTGAGATGATTGCACTGAATTAGTTTGAGAAGCAAAAGAAACTAATTATTCTTCCAAATTATTGTCATGAATCAAATCAATCTTAATGATTTATGAAAACTGCTACAATCTTCATTGGTTAAGCACAAAAAAAAATACGAAAATGACCAACCTTCTTGGGCTTGAAGATGAAATGGTTTTGTTACATCAAAAGTACAGGGATCATGCAATATAAATTTGATCTTGATGAACGTCTGCCGTTTTCAATGATTCTATTGAAACGAAGCAAGTGGGCTGATTTCAACTACTGAAATTAGGAGCACAGTTGCAATGAGCTAACCACAATCTCGGAAAATAAAAAACAAGATTTTATATCAGCAGTTCATCGGTTTCTCCCGGAAGTTTGGGATTTCTACATAAACATGCTAGCCGAACAGATTTCAACTTATCAAAACATTAATTCAGAGCTAGAACGACGAGTCAGAAAAACTAACGAAAACGCGAAGAGCAAAGAGAAACCGAACTTAGGGAAATCAAGCTGTAAGCCCAAAGCCAAAACTCGAAAAGCTTTTGTCACTTGTCAACTAGAAAATTACGACTTATTCAAATAACTACTAAATATTACTCTATTTCTTCATAATGTACAAACCTTCAAATGCCTCCATAATAGGGTTGCCCTTTAAGGCTGTTGTTTCATTTGAACCAGTCCATGTTACTGACTCTGATAGCCTGTCCGTGAATAAATGTTTGAAAAATGTGTTGGCGCATTCACACGGGTTAGCTCTTGACAGCCATTTGCAGTAACTGACCTATAACATAAAATTTTCTTCAAATATTAAATAAATAGATTTGAAAATATTTTCAAAATTCTACATTTTACAGATGCTCACAATTGCTTTCGCAGAGAATAAAAATAAACAGAACAAAATTGTAATTTCATATTAATAAACTTACAACGTCGCAGTATTCTTCATCGGGGGCTTCTTCAAAATATCTAATAGCCTCCACGCAATCAAGGGGGAACCCTTCTGGTATCACACAACGTCTCCTACTCAGAGGCTGGCAATACCGTGATATTTTGTTTAAAGAACTTTCAATACGCCTAGGATTGACAACGAAATAAGTTATTAAAGTATTTATTCAAAAATGATTCAACTCATTTCATTTTTTTCACGACAATACATGATATTTCAAACATCAGTCAATAAGTCTTCAGTTTGACATGTATAATGTATATAGCAACATTGTTGACATATCTTCACGATTTTTGGATATCAATAGTTTTCAAACGTTTTGTGTCAATCTCAAAACAAAAACAAATGGTTCTACCAAAAAGGTATCGCAGATTTATTTGAGCGTTGTAACGAATATATTACTTTCCTAGTAGGGAATGTTAATGAATAGAATCGAATTTGTGAATAAATATCTTTTTCCTCAATTAGGCCGGAGACTTATTGGCTGAAATGTTGCGTGATACTTACTCTTGTCGCTCCTCCATACGCGTAAATCGTTCCTCCAAACGCTTGAATCGGTCCCCAAATTTTCTGTAACATTTGTTTGGACATATGTTATTTCTATCGGGCAATTACATTTTTCAATGGACATTAACTATGCCTCTACAATACTTACTGGAATTCATTAAGAACTATATCCATTTTATAACTAAGCTGGCAACATTGTGATTGGTTACTAAACGTAACTCCAGATCCAGAGGCAATGTTAACATACGATGCATCGCTTTCGCGATCAGATGCATCGGAAGGAGGTTCAATTTCAAAAGCTGCATGCCTAGATGCTACTGATGAGAGGCATCGTATGTCGCCCGCGAACAAATCGTTTTTCTCACTCGTTCCAACTGCTCCCGTTTCTCGACTTCTCTTTTTATTTGGGTTAATCTATAAATATAATATAAAACATAACAATTGCCAATTATTTAATTGTTATATTGTTTCGTGCGGAAATTGATAGGAATATGGGTGAACCTAGATTCACAATCAGACTCAGGTTCATGAGATTGAGAATGCACGTGCAATAGTGATGAAGCAAGCGAGTAAATAAATATGTAAAATATAAAGAAATGTGTTCGACAGAACCATATGAACAAATAATAAGTATAAGTAGAATTTGAGCAGTACAGAAATGTATGAATACCTGTTTTCATCATAGCTTACAGAGATAATAAGTGACAATTGTAAGCAACAACAAAAAAATAATGTTAACAATGCTGTGCCCATTTAACCCAATTATAAATATTACAAATTGTTAATTTGCAATAAAAAGTTTATCAAAAATATCGGTATTTTAAGTTTATTATAGTGCAATCTTGTGTTTGATCTTTTTTATTGCTCGTTTTCAAGATTCGTGAAGGAGTTGAACAAGCAAGTGATAGAATGCACAAACGTGCAATAAACATTGTATCAGAATGACCGAAATTCTATATCTTGCCGTTAGATTTATCCAATGCAACTGAACCATTGTAGGTTACCCGTTGATACAATGAAATCTGTCAAGGCAACATACACTTATATCCATGAAGAAGTCCACCAGTGCAGAAACGTTGGGATATAGTAACCAACTTCTCTAAATTTTGCCAGGTTGACACTCTTTTTGCCAGCAACATCCACTGGATAATACGGTTGAATATTGTATATGGAGACAATGTAAGTCCAGCGTGACCATTACATTAATAAGAACATCCATTAAATAATAGATTTTGAACATTCAACATATTATTTCCATGCTTCATGTATTTCACAAATTTTCATTAATTATAATTTGGAAAACTGTAACGATATTGAATCATAAATTCTCTTCGTAAATCTTTTGTTATACTTTTCGCTTCCTTATACATTTCTTTTTCACTTCATCAAGATGTTTCTGAAGCATGAGAGTTCTATTTTATATAGTAAAAACTAATAGGGAAAAAAATGACATTTCCATCAAAAAAAGACATTTATAAATTGCATTTGTAAAAGGAACTAATGATAGAAATGAGAATAGTTGTCAGCTGGCTGCCTCTTCAAGTTTTACAAATGACTACGACAAAGAAAATGCTTTATTATAGTGGTATGAGTGTAAAATACGCAACTGTACGTGAATGTATGAATACAAATATGTTATTTAAACATTAAATGTATTTCATAAGGATTTCATCTGGGTTTTTTTTTTAAGTTGGGTTTTATTCATTTTCCTGAAAGTTACAGAAGAGAGGAATTATATTGGACAATATTCATTAATTTGTTTCGGAATTATCGTCAGTTTTATTGAATGAGATTCAAATAATGGAATATTATCGATCCAATCAAGATTCAAACTATTTTAGCCTCAAGCTTACTTATTCAGCATCCGCTTTTCACTCCAAGGGAAAACCTATAAAACAAGGGATAAAATTGTTCAGAGTAGTAACAGAAATAACAACTATCGCATTGATCACAATGTATGATTGGTTAATTTAGCTTATTTTCATGAACTAATCTGTACTTGGAATCAC
>OW445485.1:9554547-9600073 GCA_918226075.1 Microctonus brassicae | reverse complement strand
TATAAATTAAAGGTCATGGGTAATTGTCTTAATTTTTAAAGACAATTGAATCTAGAAACACCAAACACGAGTTAGTCTTTCAAAATATGGTAGGATGGTGGCGCACGGAGTTATTTTACTGCTAGTACTATCCATACTGCCAGGTAGGCGTAGATATATTGAAAAATACATAAGCGAAAATTCTTTGTAATATATCTATCCATTTAAAGTGTATCATTTGCTTCAGTACATTAAATCCATTTGATTTTCAAGATGTTTTTGTTTGTATAAACTATATTTGAATACAAAATAAAATCAATGATTGTATTATTTTCATTCTAGCTATAAATATGCATATTGTAATTTAAGATATTAAGTTATAGATATAACTACAATATTCGAAAATATCAATCATAATTACTGTAGATCAATGAACTCGGGAATAAACAAATAAACTCAAGAATAATTATACATGTAATAATCTATTTTAATTTGAGGATGGCAAGAGGTTTTGGGAATGGTACCAGTGAGAACTGTTGAAGTAGACGTTGGACAAAATCTAACTGTAGCATGCACAACTCACGATATCTCACAATATTCTCTCAATTCTAACGTCATGTGGGTTCGTGAAGGAAGAAAAGACGGACAAATACAAAGAATGAAAATTGAACCAAACAAAGCCTTGGAATTGGTGAATGTGAGTGTGGATGATGCTGGGAACTATTTCTGTACAATAGATAATGATGTTGACGCTGTAAAAACAAGAATAAATATTCAAGTGAAGAGTAAGATTATTTAAAAGAGAAACATTAGAATAACTACTATAAATATCAGAAATCACTTGCCTTGGAATATTTTGATTTTTAGCGGCACCGCCAGCACTCCATAATGTCTGGGTTAAACCATCCACGATTTTAGCTAATATTTTGTGGGAAGTAACTGCAACTGGCGGTTATCCTATAATTGACTTCACTGCAGAATATCGCCTTAAACCAAAAGCTGAAGAGGAGCCTGAGAACTGGAAACCTATTATGCCGACGCACATTCCACCAAACTCTGTTCGTATTTATTTTATAATGACAATTCATTTATAGTGACAATAACGTTTGTATCTGAATTGATCAAATTATAATGTAAACAACGGAGTTCTTCAATTCGTTTTTTCTAAATTTCCTGTTGTTTATTTTCAGAGACAAATAGATGTATATCACTTGGATCCTAATACAACATATGTGTTTCGAGTTTGGGCGACGAATAAGCTTGGGCGTGGTAATATCGTAGAAGTGGAGGGTCATACGCATCATATTATCGAAGAATTAGGTACGTCAATAAATTTGGTAAAAATGATTATATAATTGTAATTTTAGCTTACGTTAGAGAATATTCAAATAGACTTTTTTAAAAAATGAATGATAAAATAAACAAAAAACAAATAATTCCAGAACTCGCCAAACATCTTTTAACCGGCGTTGAAAATTTTGATACCCGTATTTGGGTGGCAGCGGTAGGGATTGTTATGGGAACACTAATGGTTCTTGGCTTAGGTACATGCTACCTCCTCTACCGTGAGTGCCAGGCACCCTGTAAGCATTACCTTGAAACTTGATAACATGAGCTTCCCGCTTCTACTCTATCTCTTTTATGTATGCCTTTGCTTTACTTGTAGATATAATTCATGAACATTATGCGTAAAAATCATGGAATAACTTCTCAGTAGATAATTACCATTACTGCATGAATGATAATGGAGAAAAATTATAATGAAAGCACATGGACATTCTTGTACTTAGTTTTAACTTTAGCTTATCAAACTGATTTATTAATGTTGGTGTAAGAATATTCTCATGAATCTACACAATCTAATATTCCTAATTAACAATTACTTAGTTGCAAGCGCTTCAGATTTATAACTGCATATAGATATTTTCCATCGAAACTGTATGAAACAGTTTCACTTTTCTATTGCCGATTAAATTTGGCACAATATTTCATTATCCGACACCAACATGAACGTTCATTCAGTCATATCTAATCATATAAATGTTTCCATTAGAATTAACATGGTTGATATTCTAAAAGTTATGTTAGTGTTTTTCTTCCATTTTCTTTCAAACATTACTTACATATTAATGTTAACGATATTCGGAGTGTTTGTTCCTAAACTATTATATGGAATAAAAATATGGAAGGCAAACAGTAGATGCCTTCTTATAGATATCGCATTGCAACATTGAAACTTTGATGATGATAGATAATAATGTGCTGCAAAATGAATCATTTGCTAAGTAATTTAAAAGATAGATAAGCGAGAGTATATTATTTTCGTTGGGTGTAGTGCTAATTTATTTCATCAAATAAATCGTATGATATAATAGTCCAGAAGCCGGATGAAAAAAAATGTAGGTTGAAAATGCAAAAGAACCTTGGTTAAGGTCCGTTTTCACGCTCATGCAATTTGTACGAATCACCTCAGGCATGTTATTTTACGCAAATAGAACTTGATTGCTGTATCCATCTTGACGGTCAGTGTAATTTGCGACATTTGTTTGCCAATACATTTATGATTGCATTTTGTTTGAGCAAAACTCAACGATAAATCATGACGACGAATTATTAGCATTAAGGGAGTTCATCTGATGATCGAATTAACAAACAGATGTTGATAAAAAAATTCGAGTTTATTTATGAATATCTAAAAAGTCACCAGTTCAAATTTCAAACTCTTCGGGTACCTCGTTTGTGTGCAATTAATAAATATAAATTTTCTGAGTCAACATGGTCTCTTATGGAATTTCGTGTTTTTCTCGTCTATAACCGTGAAATTTGCAACCATTAAACAGTTTCGAAGGAACTTTTATAATGAATAGAAAAATATCTGACGAACGTTTGAACAACTTCTTAAAATCCATTAGGTACTTGTGAACTTCAGAACTAATTAATTTGTCTCGAAAAATGCTGATTTTTTGGAGATTGACCTCCATATTCCTCCAGCCGCACATTATGATGACAACGTCGCAACTGTGCGCTTTTTGAAATTAGTAGTAATACTTTCCGAACAATGCAATGAGCACTACACTTCTACAGCAAATTATATCAAAGGGACTGGAAAGTAATGACTGAATTAGTTTAAAGAATCAAATCAAATCATTTAATCGCAAATAAAATCATTGTAGTTATAAAAAAAGGATACGAAATAATCACACATTAGAAAATTGGATGAAAACATATCCACTTTTGTAAACGAATTTAATGATAACATAATTTTTCAATCGCAAAACACAGCATATAGAATTTTGAATTTATAGAAGTAATATATTTATCTGAAAATTATCTCTTTTTGGTTTGCATCTTTGGAAAAAAATCCATGATTATGAAATATCAATGGTTTATCTAATTGCACCGTTGCCAAACTTATTGAACGGACTACGCTGATCATAACAGTTTTTCTTTTGACTAACTCGGTACCAGATGAACTCCTTTCTAGTGTTTGAATTATTAAAAAGTTAAAAGTACCTACAATAGTTTATCAACACATGCAAATTATTCAACCGAGAAGATTTTACTCGAGTCAAACTTTCTGATTTTTGTGGTGAACGATTTTGGTTTTCATGCAACAAATTCCTTGGGCGAATTAGCAGGCACGAATCAATTTGCATAAATCGCATGAGCGTGAAAACAGACATTTGAAAAAGTTATTAGTCTCAAAAATATAAAATGACGGTCAATCAAAATATATCTAGATGTTTTACTCGCAATAGTGAGAGTTAATAGGAATACATAAGATTTTTTGAAGCAAGCATGTATATTATATGTATTAAAGCGATTTGATGACCGAAAATAGTTTAAGGAGATATAATCTGAAGACTAATATAACAATATTCCCTTTAAGGTTGGGATTATCTAATGATTTTCACATACATAGCAACTATTTGACTAGAGTTTTCAGTGATTTCGCTCTGTTTATCTGGAAATATTGTAACACGGTTGTACATTTTCCCCCGACGTTTACCGCGCTGCAATTTTGAAACTATCATTTTCACAGAAAGAATTTTATTTAAGTTTATAGAAATTTTAATGCTCCACAAATTTGATAATGATTGTTTACAAGGTATATAACCAATCATCACTAAGAAGATTTGCAGAATCTTATTCACAAAAATTGTTATACAATATAAGTCTTGCATAAATGAGTAAAAGGAAAATAGTAGAAAATTTAAACCCATCTAAAAGAGGTTATATCGTCTTTCATGTGGAATGCTTTGTTTAGAAAATATTTGGGAATAGACATTTTTCAAGAGGCCGACGGAGGTTGGTCATCATACGTTATGCCATTCTGAATTTATGCTCAGAGAACGCTTATAAACTATTCTCAGTCATAAAATCGCATTAGTATATTTTGCAAAATGGAAGTACCTGGCTCTTAAACTATAAATACATCTGAAAAACTGTCATGAATCTACTGATGATACAAAAAAGAAATAAAAACAACCTAACAAATTTTTTTATTTGTTCTCGCGAAATACATTTGATGCATACACCCAGCTATAATTGAAAAAAAACAAAGAACACAAAGGTTGGTAATTGGTAAAAGAGAAAGGGTAGAAGCTAACTAATATATATCATGATATGTGCAAATAAAATTTAATTTGATCCGCCAAAAATTTGCAGCGCAGCTGGAGGAACAAGAAGTAATTGAACTAGTACCAAATATTATTCTCAATCCTGGTTTTTTTGACGAGAGAATGGAGCGTATTCACCATGATGTAAACTTCAACAACCATACTACATCACGTCTGAACAACAGCAACGTTGTATCACAGAAACGCCTCTAATGGTCATTAGCTTAGAAGGTTTTATTCAATTTTATGCTACTGGCCACCGCGAAGCATATGCATTATACGTAAGTACACTCATATTTTACCAAAGAATTTGAAAAAAAATCATAACATGTGCCAGTGGCTTTTTTTCAACAATCGAAATTGTCTTAATAACGCAAAACTATTTGAAGAAAATGAAGAAAAAACAAAGATATCAGAAAAAAAAAAGGAAAACTGACTGTACACGTTTGGCACGATAACCGGGTGACATTTTTACTGTCAAGAAACTGACGAGTAAATCATGACTAAAATTTAATCAAAAAATTGAACAATATGCATATTTTTATTGAAGTTCTAAATGCAGATTCACATTAACTCATGAGTTTTCTTTTGTCTCGAAATCGTGGATAACTTTATTTGATATGCAGTTAAATTCCTCATAAGTTATTTAAAAATATTTCGTCATCATACATCACTCGCATCGTTCCGAAAGATTCTGATTCTTAATGTAACAAAACATTCATATATTTCGAAATAATTTATAAAGGTTTTACAAAATTTTCTCAATACGTGCCCAGAAATGAAGGCTTTTCTTACGTCATTTTCGCAGGTAATATATATGAGTGTTTTTCTACCGGCAGAAAAACTGTCTTATTTCTGTTCTTGGGTTAGAATAACATGATATCGGCAAGAAGAAAAATAATTGGTCAATCAGAAAACGTGAATTTCTCATTTTTTATCCACTTTTTTATTTCTCACCAATTTACATACACATTTTTAAATTGGTAGCACTTAGTGTCAATCTGCATTTTTATAGCAGTAACGTATTGTTGCTGTTATTCTTCGAATGTCTCTAATTTTTTGCACCCGGCGACACTCGAAGTCGCATTTTTGTTCAAGTATTGAAGACAATATCGTGTGTGCCACGGAAAGAATGTGTTTTTGGCTTGTGTGATTGTCACTCTTGCTTCACTCGGCTAACTTCACACAAAACACTGTCATTTTTCCCGAGATGCACAACATTTTATAGTAGGGGAGCCCAAGAGGGGATTTCAGGAGTTACTAAAGCGCGTCACATTAATATACGGGGGGATACATTGTACCCTGTTGAGTACCTGTAGTGAATATGAGCTCTTGATATATAGTCACGCACCTGGTATAAAGGGTTGGAATTGTAAAAAAAAGATGATCATTTGCGATTCTCGAGCGCGTCAGATTAAGGTAGGTTGAGTTGATTACATGGAAAAAAGATGTACATTACAATAATCTGACAATTTGGGTGTGACGAAAGAGCATGGGAGGTTTACGAAGTTTTAAAAACAAATCGATGTCTGGACATTCTCGAGCGTAGTTCAATTTTTTGTTATTTTTAAGGAAGTAATGCAAGGAAGACGCAAAATATATAATCTGACGATTTGCACAAGCCGAAGCAATAGCACATCGTCGATAAAGTTCGATGCGTGCGACTGAGTGATGCCTGTATTCCTCACTCCACGTCTCTATTTTCCCCTCACTTTCTCTCTATCTATTTCTCTCTCGCTCCTCCCCCACATGGCTTCCTGTTGTCAGATTTATGAAATTCCTCCGACTAATCGTCAGATTAGAAGTCAGCGAGTCTAGGACATACGAGATGAACCATATATAGCTTAATCTGACGCGCTCAAGTTTCTTAAAATGGCGATTTTTTTTTTTTTTTTTTTTGCATTTTTGAATAATCGCCAAGAGTTTGCGTCACGTCTAAATTGTCAGAATGAGCTGTGAGAAATTCCTTTGGGTGTACTTGACGTTCCCTTAAAATGTCTGACGCCCTCGATTAAATTTTATTTTTCTTATTTTCAACTCTTGCGTAAAGTCACTTCCATCGCTGAAAACATCAGATTAATAAACTTCCGTTATTGAGGGAGTTCATCTGGTACCGAGTTAGTCAAGAGAAAGACTGTTATTACTAACGTAGTCCGTTCAATAAATTTGGCAACGTTGCTATCAGACGCGACCGTATATCCTACACAGCTGTCGAGTGCTAGAATTTATTACTCGTGTCTTTCACTTGATCTCTTTTTCGTTCATGAACGAAAATCATTTCTATTTTTTCCAAAGATGAAAACCAAAAATAAAATTTTAAGTCAAATGTCTTACTTCTATAAATTAAAAATTCTATATGCTGTGTTATGCAATTGAAAAATTATCTTATCATTAAATTTATTTACAAAAATTGATGTGTTTTCATTCAATGTTCTGATATGTGTGATTATTTCGCATCCTTCTTATATAAATACAATAGTTTTATTTGCGATTAATTGATTTGATTCTTAAAACTGATCCAATCATTAATTTACAGTCACTTTTATATGATTTGCTGTAGAAGTGTAGTGCACATTGCGTTTGGAAAATATTAGTACTGATTTCAAACAATGCGCGGTTGCGATGTTGCCGTCCCGATATGCGGCTATAATAATATGAAGGTCAACCTCCAAAAAATCAGCATTTTTCGAGACAAATTAATTAATTTCGAAGTACACAAGTACTGAATGGATTTTAAAAAGCTGTTCAAACGTTCTTCAGATATTTTTTTATCCATTATAAAAGTTTCTGTTGAAACTGTTTGTTTAATGGTTGCAAATTTCACGGTTATAGACGGGAAAAACACGAAAATCCATAAGAGACCATGTTGACTCAGAAAATTTATATTTATTAATTGCACACAAACGAGGTACCCGAAGAGTTTGAAATTTGAACTGGTGACTTTTTAGATATTCATAAGTGAACTCGAATTTTTTTATCAATATCTGTTTGTTTAAACGATCATCAGATGAACTCCTTCAAACATACGTGGTGCGTCCATACTATCAAAATCTGACGCGCTCGAATATGTCCATTTAACAGTTTTTTTTTACATTTTTGAATCTCTATGGACCCTCCCCCCGCCGATGGACGGGTAAACATTATATAATATTTTTATCTTATTTTCATCTTCGAAATCCAATAAGTCTCCACGACGTTCGAGTAACTCCCCATTCAGCATCGTGGGCTCCCCTACTACTATTCACTCAAAAGCCTTATATCATGTTTAAACAACTACTAATTCGATTTTCCAGAGCAGAAGACCATGATGAAATATAAATAGTTGCACAAGTAAATATAATTAGCGATAAATATCATAGATACAACTATTTTCAGGCTGTCAACCTGTCATGTTACAGTGTGCATGCGCATCATAAAAATTCATTCACCAATGATGAAGTATAACTGCGAAAATGATTCAATCACAATTCTCTCACATAGTCAAGTTTAAATCTGCAAAAACTAAGCGAATTCTTTATTGTGAATCAATTTATATTTCATTTCGGTAAATTGCTCCCAAAGATATAATTAGTATGAGTATAATATCCTTGAGCAGGTGAATCTTTCGATGATAATTTGAAAAAATGCGAAGTACATTCCAGTCGCATTCCGATCATGATTTCATAACTTATGGAGAATTTAACTGTAATTTATAATTAGGAAAATGTGCTTTCATTTTGAATGTTGGAATTTCACTATGCATAGGTACTTAAATTACGGAATATTTGCATTTTCTTAATTTAAGTTGGATTAGTATTATTAGTATGATATTGAGTTTGTTAAATTGAATTGGTATTTTTGTTATGTAAGTTAATACTTATGCAAATGTAATATGAACGAGCTAAGTTCCTGCAGTATTCATAGACATAAATTTGGATTTTGGGTGATGCAGAAAAACAAATTTTTTTCGCTCTACCAGCCAGAATGAAGTCTTTCGATGATAAACAAAGCTATCCCCAAAAGTGATGTTGGTCATTAATTATATTTAAAAGATGCTTCATTACCCTTTGTTACGTTGTTTTTTTAACCGTTGGTCGAGTACTCTCACCGATGAGTCTTTATTATTGAATCCTGGCAAGTCAGTCGAATTGCCAAGGTTCGATACTGAGTGAGGACGAGAAATCTCCAGCGAATTCATTCATACCGATTCTATAGCATAAATGAAAATTTTTCATACCAAGTTTATACCACTCGCATGCCAGAATTTTGACTAATATTCCTTGTGATATTTTACTGAAACTAATATCGAAGAGCATATTAGTCCAGTGCAGTAAAGTTAATACCTCGGAACCCAATTACTATGAATGGATTTTAATGATTCTGGATTTTTTGAGTTTCTAGTACTAAAAAGTAAAAAGTTTGCCCATTGAAACTTTGAGCTAATGATTTTTTTTTTTTTTTTTAGTATGTTTCCATTAAAATAACGCTAGTTCTAGTATAGTGCATATTTGTCAAGCTATATATTTTTTTATTGTCAAGAATTTTTAACTTTTATATAAAGTACACAAAAAGACAGCAAACAACCTTGAAAAATAGGCATTGTAGGGACAGCAGTACAGGTATATGAAGGTAGTAAGGAGGGGAAGCAGATGTAGCGGAGATCACGCGCGGCAGTTGTTTTCCTGTTCCGAAAACGGTTCAGTATTGTGTTCATGCCCATGCAGACAACGTTATTTGGAATATTTCTAACATCAATTGTTGAAATTATTGCTGAAGTGATAATATTATATTGTAAGTAAAAATATTGCACTTATGAATTTTTAGTTGTTTCATCATTTTAATTGCCAGAGATCCGTTTATCGATTTTTCTGAAATTTATCGTTGTAGATATAATTTTCACTTATGAATAGTTGCAGTAAAGTTGTTGATCCATCAGATGTTGAGGAAAATTTGTGTTTCATTTGTCAATTACTTGGAGCTCAAAGCATTAGTGACGTAGGTTCTATTGTTGAAATAAAAAGAGGATTGGAAACTTTGAAACAAGCTTCCGGGAAAAGAAACGATGGATTATTAGAATATTTGAATACGCGTGAAGTTGTATATGCACATAAATCATGTCGGCAGAAGTATATTAATCGAAAATATATAAGAGCCTATAAAAAACAAGAAAAACAAACGAATCTTTCTCCTCCAAAAAAAAGATTGCGAAGTTCATCATTGTGCGGCTTCGATTGGGAAACATTGTGTTTTATTTGTGGAGAAGAAGCTATTGATGAGAAAGAAAAAAAACGAAATAAAAATTTACGGCGAAAAATACATTTAGTTAATAACAAAGAAATGAAATCCACAATTTTGGAGCTGATAAAAGTAGAACGAGATGACTATTGACGCGAAATTCACAAGAGAATATCTGATGTAATAGATTTAGTCGCATTGAAGGCACGTTATCATGGCGATTGCTATTTGTCATTGAAGAATTCAGTTCATAAGGTACCTGAAAAAAAGAAAAAAATTCATTCGCAAGTATTATTAGTAGGTGCAGCAATGAAACAAATATACCAATATATAGAAGAGAATGAAGACTGTCAATTTTCAATGCAAGAGTTGAAAAATATCCCAACATTGGAATGCATACCCGATGAAAAAACTATTAAAGCAAGATTAATATCGCAGTACAAAGATGATATTATTTTCTCAAGTAAATTTGGTGCAAATATGATCATTTGTTTTCGAAAAAAACACCATGAAATCCTCTCAAATGCATGGTATAATCAGAGAGAAGAGAATGAAACCGATGAAGAATATAGAATTTTGAAGGCGGCTGGCGAAATTATCAGACGACATATTCGAACAGTAGTCGTACGCAATGATCAATATCCACCAAGTGATAAAATGTTCGAAGATATCAATACATCTATTCCGCCAACACTTCTATTTATTCTTTCAGAAATAATCATGTCTGATAAAAAAAGTAAACCTGAGAATGCAATTTTTTATGAAGCTAAATGCAGCTCCATAGCTCATGTAATAATGTCCGCAGTACGTCCTCGATCATTCATATCTCCTCTTCAAATTGTTAAGGAAGAAACTAGCTGATAACAATATTTTCTCGTGTCAAGCAGATGGTGATGCTGATACATTAATCATACATACAGCAATTAATATTGAATCACAAAATGTTGTTGTTGTTTCTGAAGATATTGATGTATTAGTTTTATTAACTGCTTTAACACCTCTTCGTCGAGAAATATATTTTCTTAAGCCAGCAAAGGGATCGGTAACTGCAAAAATTTATTCTAATAAAAGTTTAGATGCAACATTACCAATGTGTAAAAAACATATTTTGTTTTTACATACTTTGACTGGCTGTGACACAACTTCAGCGTTCTACAAAAAAGGCAAAAATAAATTCGCTAAATTATTTGAAAATCGTACAGATCTACAAGATGCTGCTATTATTTTTACTGATAAAAATGCTGAAGTCACCAATATTATACAATCGGGTATTCTTTGCATTTTAGCATTATATGGTGCTCCTAAAAATAAAAATGATATCAATACTTTTCGATACCAATCGTTTCTTGAAGCTACGAATAAAAATACCTGTGTCAACTTGGCATCATTGATACCTACATTCGATGGTTGTTCAGAACACATAAAAAGAGTATATTCACAAGTACAGTTATGGATGGGACACAATAAAATACCACAAGAATGGGGATTAACAAAAACAAATTGTTCATTAGTACCAATTACAATGCGCGGACCACCAGCTTTTGCAAATTTATTAAAAATGATTTTTTGTTCATGTAAAACTGGATGTGGTTCCGCTTGCGGATGTCGCAAAAGTGGTTTGAATTGTTCTACAGCATGTTTACGATGCCAAGGAGTTAGTTGCTTAAATGCTCCAAGAATAATATTCACAAATGACATTGAAAACGAAAACACTGAGGACTAATAAGTTTCACGATTATTTTTTAAATAAAAATTCATTTGATTTTTTTGATTCATTTGTTTATGTAATTCAAATTTATGTTAATTACTATTTAGCATGTGTTGATGACAAATTATTTTTTATAATAAATCCATATATTATTGTATCATTTCATTTTTCATTGATTTATTTCGCTCATCGTAGATTCTGCCATTTTCGAATTTATTCATAAATTTTTTTTATTTAGAAATCTATTATAAACAACTTCGAAAACTATAACAGTCAATATTTCCATAAAAGAAATATTAAAAACTAATTCCGACAATAATACTTTTTATTGAAATTTTCAGAAATTGTAATTTTTTTTCGAAATTGGGGAATTTGCGAATTTTCAAAATTGCACAAATTTTTAATGGGTAAACTTTTTAGTACACAGCATGAGGATTCCAAGAAAAAAAAAATTATTGAAATCCATTCATAGTGATTGGGTTCCGTCATTTTTCATTTTTTATACCTAACTGCACTGGACTATATACCACTTGTGCGCCGCGATCAGAAATACTGAAAGGTACACTAAATCCTGTGGAACAGTTGTGTTGCGCGCTCGTTGCTCATCATTCACGTTAGTTTCTATAGCACGCCTCATTTGTTTAACCATCAATTTAGTAAGAGTTGAACCTCTTCTTTTTTATCTACGAATATAGATGCTTCACATGTTTGAGTTGTGCATCGATTAGGAACACCAAATGTTGATTCTTCATCCTTATGGATGAATTTCGCTGTTAGAAACTCCAGTCTTTAATTGCAAAACTACAATTATTCTCAAAATAAAAAAATATTCAACTCTGATAAAATTGAAAGACTCATTAGGATATTAAAGACTGAGAAAGACACTATAGAATCTTGCAGAGGTTTCTACTCCAGGGATGCCAAGAACTCTGTAGAGACTACATAGACTCTGTTTTTCATTTCAATAATTCCTAGACTATTCATATGCATATTGCAAAAGTTGAAACTGATCAGGAAATTCTGGTGACGCATTATCTGCGATTCCCGAGAAATACTTAGAATAATTTCAATAATTTTAGTGCTTTCCTCTCGCGCAACTAGCTGAACAAATATCTTATTTGGTGCTGTCATCTACTGAAAATACGTTTAACATGGTCTACTTTTGATATGACATTAGTATCATTTCAGTATGAGAACGAAATTTTATGATTCTCGTATATTTTCGGTATGAGAGCGGTATAATATGCCTCGTATATTTTTGAGATTCTCTATGTATCCGTTTAAAAAGTTTACACTCAGTTCTTTTTTTTTTGAAGTTTTGTTCACTGCCCTTAGTCGAAACCCTAATACTACTTTAATCCTCATTGACGTTTAATGTGATTCTTCAAGAACGAGAAAGGTAGTTTAGAAATATTTCAATTCTAAATACAAATCTTCGTCAACATGTTCTTCAAGTAAACACATATTGCCGAATCTTCCATTGTAAGGGGCAAAGAACAATCTGGAAATGAACCGACACAGATCCCTGGGCCTATTCGAAATTGCGTCCCAAAAAGGGTATTTTCACCTGTACCGGAAAATTTCACGATCGAATAGCGTCGAAATCGAAAAAGGTCGGCTTGTGGTCAGATGGACAAGTACAGGTATAAAATGAGGAGCAACGTTTCACTTGGAAGTTTGGCAACAATGTCGAAATAAATTCAGTTTTGACCAATTAATAATGTTTGCATTGCGGACGCAACTTCGTTGTACCCTGGACGCAATTTCGTTATACCCGGGACGCAATTTATGTGTCGGAAATTTTATCTACTCAAACTGGGATGTCCCGATCCCTGCGATCCTGATTTTTGAGTGGATCAGTTACATTCGTGCTTCTTTCATTCTTCCCATCTCTGTCTTGTAAGCAGTCTAGGAACGAAAAATGTTTTAAATGAAATGTATTTTATACACATGATAGTATAAATACATAGATAGCGTCTATATTTTCCGCAAATTATTATAATACTCTTCAATAATTTAAAATATTCTGCCAATGCAATTATTTCATTAATTACTTCACTTGGTAATATTTTACTTGATTTTTATGGACACTTCCGTTATCAATTATGAGCATTTTATACAATTCATTCTCATCCGTTGAAAAAATAATATAACTTCAACCATAAAATAGCATTAAACATTGAATACATTCTAGGTAATAATTCAGTATTTATTGCCAATTGCGAGAATTTTTGCATCTTTTCTCTAGTGAGGTTATGGCATTACCATATTGAAATTTTCTTCAGAATAAAACTTATTTATTCAATATTGATTAAAAATCTATATACCAATGAATTGTATGGAAATAGTCGTATGTGTATATTTTCACGCTTTCTAATCATTCGACGCTTGATCACCCTTGAATTATAATTTTTATTCCTGATCGTGATATCATCAGCTTATATCGTCATGGCTACGCAACTCATAAAGAGTGTCATAACTCCTTTGGGATATAATTGGCGATGAGCTTGTCGTAGGAGGGGATACAAGGTGAGTAAAGCAGCGCCCATGGCGGCCGTATTGTGAAATGGACGGCGATCAATTTAATACAGTGTAGCATTTACTTTTTCAAATAATCATTTTTTAAACCATATTTCGTTGACTTAAATTCAATTTTTTTTTGGGTATAAAATATCATTAACTAATGACTCTATCGTTTTCCTTTCTCTACTAATAATAGCATGTATATTTTTACTACTAGATAATCTAAGACTTCTTGCTTGGTACCACTTATCATATTTACTTTGTTTTAAAGTATCACTTCACACTTTCAAAATATCACATTTTGTTAAAATTATATTTTTTCATAATATTCTCCACAATTACTATCTACACTACCACTACAATATACATTATAATCTTCTTTAAGATGAAAATAATTTTCTATAATTAATTCAAATTCTATTCTTTCATTTTGAATCATTTGATGTTTTTTTACTGAAGCGATTTGAGCTTTTGAAGAGTAGTAAGTATTCCTTTTAGCAGCTTCTTAAAGCATTGTTCGATAAGGTGAAGGCTCGTTTAATTCATCTATGATTGTTTTAATTGATTCAATGTTTGGTTTTTTGTTAATGGGGATATCTCAAAAACATATTTCCCTTCACAGTATATCTCTTTAGCCATTTGAGTGACTGAGGGAGCATCCCAGTGTTGCTCAAAATTAGTTTTTGATATGCTTTGTTCATTATTAATATAATCTATCACAGCTGATATGTGTTTACATTTGCCACTCTCGTTGTGAACAAACGTACACGAGGCACCATAGTAACATTCAGAGAGGAATCTAGCTAAAATTCTAATAAAAGCAATTTAATTTATTCGTCAATATTACTGAAATTATGTTTATTTATTACTTACAATTAATTTTGTTGTATATGGCGTAGAATTTACTGATGTTTGCCTAATAACTCGAGATTCAATTCTGCAACTTGCACCATTTATTTTGAATTCTTTTACGTTTATAACGTGATTAGCTTCATTTGAAAGTTTTCCTTTTTGACCTGTTTGTGGTTGAGATTCAATACTATGCAATCCTTTTTCAAATCCTGTTTCTAAAACTACTTCCATAATTCAAAAACTCTCATCTAAATCTGTGAAAAAATCTCATCATTTGAATAAGTTTTTCATTTCATAACCTCAAATATGCATAAATAAAAGCTGTTTATATCAATTAAAATTGAATTTACATACTGTATATGTTGACTTGAATATTTCTTAAATAACTCAATTATATTTTTAAGGAACAATTATTATTATTTTATGATTGATAATTTAATTCCAATCATTTTTCAATAGTTTTCTATACTCGGCCAATAGTAATATGGTTACCGGCTATTTCACGTTTTCTACCGCTAGGTGCCTATAGCGTCAAAGCTCATCGCCAATTGACAGTAGAAGGAATTATGAATATCTATAATATCTTATGTATTTATATGTAATTATGGATATTCATAATTCCCCTGACGCAAGATGAAGTGATGGAGAACAAATGACAGTCTATAAACAACTCATATAACAATCATAACTTCAATGATTTTCAATGCAAACACGTATGGCAGACGATGTAAGCTGATTATAACTGTTCAAAAATAGAATTATTTGTGTCACGGGAATTATTTTACTTCAATTACTTCGGGCAATTTCTATCTACCGAGCGAAAGATTTTGCTCTGGGTAATTAAAACCCTCATAATTCCCTTTATTACTTGATACATAAATTGCGGAAATGACAAAATTTTTTAATTAATCACGGAACTATTTCCGAATAAGCATAGCATAGAATCAAAATAAGTTCGATTCTAGATTTATAGAGGTTATTTCCATATTCAATCTAATATTGATAGACCAATACTGAATAAGTGAAATTCTATATTATATAAAAATATTCGGTTTAGTACTAAAATAATAACATATTACGAGATGCGAGATAATTAATTCAAAAGAATGCACTAAGACTAAAGCGTAGACGCGTGACGTCACAAAGATGGCGAAAGATTCCCTGGGCATATGCTTCTTGCGCGACGCGGTCAGAAATTTCGAAGAGTTCGGTTAATCCTACAGGACAGTTCCGCGCTTGTTTTTCGTTGGGGTATGGTCACTCGCGCGCTGCGTCAGGTATGAACATTAATAAAATAAACAAATAATCTTTATGGACGCCTCAAAACAAATTTTACCGTCACAGTCGTACTAGGAAATGGAATTCAAATTATAAATGTAATGGAACACGTGATTTAATATGTATCTTGGGCGAAATCATTTTTGTTTGCATACTATTTCTTCACATTTGTTCAAGCCCCCCCTCCCGACCTTCCCCGGGGTTTCTCCCTGGACCCCACTCTTTATCTACACAGTAGATAGTAGAAGTCTTATTTCGTTGAAAAATATCAAACATAAAATGTATAATTCCCATATCACCAAAATTGAAAGCAATTAGGGAACTTCAGGTACAGATTGTCGAGAGGTACTTGAAATAATAATCTTTAATGATTTTATTACTCTTCGCGCGCAACTGACCCATGAACTTTTCCATCCCTTCGACTATTGTTAGGTAGAAAACTGACCACGGCGCGCAAGTGACCAACACTCGGTTCCCTAGGACCTAACACCGCATATGGGTGATTTATACTCATCGATAGAAGTTTACATATCGTGATTGAATTGATTTAATTCAATTTCGTTTTGTTCAATAGATGATAATTTTTTTCAAGAGCATCAAAAACATAATTTTGTTGCAAGAAAATGAATAGGTACAAAAATATTCATGAAAATTTGACGAAGAAATTTTTTTTTTCAAATCCGTTTTTTCAATGCACATATTTTTATCAAAAATAAATATTTTTACACTCTCCAAATACTCGATGAGAACCTTAAAAGTGTAATCTTGATATAGTATTCTGAGTTTTTCTGTTCTAAAAACTATTTTTTTCGTAAGTTGATCAATAACGGGCACACATAAATACCAGTGTGTCATACCTAACAGAGAGGACACTTTGAAATTTAGAAAATTTTCATTTTCTTCAGATTCTCGAATTTATGAATTATTCAAACGTATAAGAAAATTTCAATTAATTAAAAAATGTTATCTAATATAATGCGTACTTTATTCGGCCCACTTCGTTTGCTTTCAATCAATGTCCAAACTAATTAATAATTATTACATGTCACATAGTCTCCGGAAGTAACTTTGATGTAAAGTATCATCATTTCAGATATTTTTTGATATATATAAATGAAATAAAAAATTTTTAAATTCGAAAAAATAGATGAAATCATTTACTCATCAGTGGACTAGGGGGAAAAGTTGCGGAATGAGTGACCGTATTCTAGGAAAAATTTTCAAGAAAATCGATCGCTACGTGTTTTTTGGAAATCAAAAATTTATAATTATAACTCAAAAATTTTATAGAAATACGATTTTAAAACTTTTTTGATTCTATATTCTAAAAGTGTTGTAAGAAAAGAAATCGTTTCAATCGCCCATTTTTCGCAAAGCTACAGGCATTTGAAAAAAAGAGTGATTTTTTTTCAAAAATCGATATCTTGAAAGCGGCTGGACAGAAAAAATCGCAAAAAAATCATGGAGGTCTTTCTCAATGAGTACTATAAGTTCAAAAATTATCAAATAACTCGGAGATATAAAAGCAGATGGGTGGCCGGTTCGGCGTGAAATGCCCCATAAACATATATCAAATAGGCGAATTGTTAGCAGAAATTTGATAATTATCATTCGATAAATAATTATTTTTCGAAAATTTGAAATTAGTTTGGATTAGTTTCTCTCCGACCATTATTCGAGAATAACATATATTAATAATTATGGAAAACTTTCTCAGTTTGGAGTGAACGCAGAAAACTCGTTAGTTTTCTGTTATAATCACGAGAAAAATGTTAAAAACATTAACAGACAGATAATAAGTCCTACTATTAAACTTAAAGCAGTCAAACCAATTTGTGAGAAACCATCTAAAGTAATCTACGCGGCATTAAATAAAAATACTGGCCAATTAAATACCATATTAATGAAAGACATTCATAGTATTCGCAACAATTTTTATAATAATTGACAGAAAGCTCTATCTCCTTTACCAAAAAATATAGCAGTTATCAAAACTTTAAAAACAATGACAGTTATGACTATAATACAAGAATACTTTATGCTAATTATGGACGATGTTTAAGAAATTGTATTTTCGGGTATTACAAACTTAACTGTTCTGTGTAGGAGTGAAAAAATATATGTTGACGGTACATTTCACTATTGTGCAGATCACTTTTTGCAGTTATTCACAATGAATATACTAGAAAATGGTTATTATATTCCAGTAGTGTTTTGTCTTTTACCAAATAAGCAAGAGTATACATATACCAATATCTCGATGAAATTTTAGGAAACCAATATCACAGTTTTAGTTTCAATTAAAACCCAAAAGTCATTTTGGCAGATTTTAAAATATCAGTCCACAATGTTATGAGAACGGTATTTCTAAACTTCCGAATAACGGCTTGCAGGTTTCATTTGGCACAAGCCTGATAAAATTCAAAACCTTGATCTCGTTCCGGGTTATAAGGACGAAAACAGTATTACTGGAAAATGGCTGCGCTATATTTTTGGTTTACCATTTCTGGATCCATCAGAAGTAGGCTATTCAGTTGCATTCGATTTTGCAGAAATACAGCCTGAAGATGATCGCGTATCACAATTTGCAGATTACTTGGTAGACAATTACATAAATGAAGAAGCTGTTTTTCATCCAAGCTTGTGGGCCCAACTCAGCGATAGTTTAGAAAGAAGTACCAATGCATGCGAACTTTCTCACGCTAAATTCAACGGTAGCTTCTATTCGGCACACCTAAAAATTTTTGCATTTATCGAGACTCTGAAGCAGTTCCAAACAGATGCCTACATCAAAATACAAAGCTTGGGTGGAATTTCGAGGATACGTGGTTCAGCAGTACGACAACGTAAACTGCACATTAGCAAAAAAATAGAAGAATTCAAAAATGGATCTACATCAAGATTTGACTATGTTAAATGTATTTCATTCTTTTATAAATGTTGAAATGATCAATTTTGTATTATATAATAAAATATTATTTGTTCAAATTATTATTTTTTTTTTTTTGTTGGAGCTATCACAAATCTCATATAAGATATCAGGTATCCAATTTATAATTGCGGACGAGTTTAGGTCCTTATTTTAATTCACCTACACTCCTCGGGGATGAATTTAAGTACACCGTTTCAGATAGGGGATTGAAAAATAAAAATGGTTCCGAATTGGGGGACGAGTTTTGTTACGTCCGAATTGAAGTTCTCAAATTCATTTTTTGGGAAGGTCTCTTCATCTTTGTTCAAAGACTTCATTGTGGCTATAAAGAGCGTGAAAAAATCCATTATTATTTCGGACCACCTCAATATGAATACGTCACAATTTATGTAAAAGTGAACCAAATGATTGAAAAATAGGGTACTGAGGTTCCCCCTACTAAATTGATTCGTAAAAACTAAAAATTAGGTTTTTGTACTCGTTTTATGTTAATAGCAGTTTTTCGGTAAAATTATGGCACTGCTCTCGTGAATTTTATGAGTGGAACATAGAAAACTGTCAATCTGCTTTACATGATAGATTTTTCTATGCATTTTCATGCCATATTAATTGTTGAACATTTATTCAACACACTAAAAAAGAAAAAAGAAAAGTAGTATCTCAATAACGTAAAGATCTTTTTGATCTGCCATGAGTAATCCCAATTGCTATAGTTGATTTGTCATTAATCAATTTACGTGTTGAACTTGCTAAAAGCAACCATGACAAATCTGCAGATTTTTGAATATGCAGTGATACATAACAAACAGTAATAGATTTAATAACAGACTAATATAAATATATTGCAAGCCTAAGTTAAATCATAAAACGCCAAAATGTGCTTGTTTGCATATTTTAAAATATATATTAATAAAACCTAATTACAGTGTTGAAACATAATCATTACACATCAATTGAAACCCAAGATGAGGGAACCACTTTTTTATGCGATATTTTTTTAATGTAAATCATAATCTTGGAGGTATAGTAAGAAGATGGTTTTCAAATTCAAAGTATCATATCACATGGGGTCAATCGCATAATATATTCCATACGCAAGTATAGATAAGTATTGAATAAATATAACTACTGTTTTGTTTGCATTTTCAATATTGTCAAACTAAAGAATGATAATTTGTATAATTTGCTTTTCCATTGCTGCATTATGTAGGCTATGTTATAAAATATAACAGAATGCGCTAATAGAATTAAAAAGTGTTCGAAAAAAAAGTTCAGATTTCCAGCATTCGTGATATTCGCTATATGCACATATATACATGGTCGTTTAATGATTGGTTGTGCATAATTACGTGAGAGTTTAAAAAGCACAATCTACTTCTTCAGTCTTTTCATGTGATCATCATTTCTTGCTAATTTGTAAGTAAATGATACAAACGCAATAGGAACAAATAGATTTGACGAGAAGTGAACCTAGTTCTTGACACTCTGTGTTGTGAATGATATATAATTACACGTGCTATTAGAAAAAAACAAATGTGTAATAATTATATGGTAATATATGAATACTTATTTGGTCAATATAATTATACTAATTTAATATAAAAGCAAAAGCGATTTTTTTATATGGAAAATAAAAAAAACTGAAGGTGCAATATTCATCTATTAATCTAAACAAATTATAATTCCTTCATGCATCTAATTTGCGAGGGACAATAAAATTATTGTTTGACAAATAACTTACGATGATAGTAATTAATATATGTTCTAAAAAAAAGTATTACTCACTGAATCAATAATAGAATTGTAATGAAATAAAAAAAGTTATCATGTTCATGGGTGGAAACCTATATTAACTCCTTGACATATAAATAAAACAGAAGTTGATGCACTCGAAAAATAGTATTCAATTTGACTCAACTATGTAGTTCTTGATGTCTCGGAAACGTCAAAGTCTACATATACAAAAAAAATATAATGAAACATGAAAGCAATGACGTCTCTTAGACGTCATTACATGCCAAGGAGAGAATAGAATCTATATATTTCTTCAAATTTCTGAAGTTTCTCTCGTGGAGTGCAGTCGACTCTGAGACGATCGACTACTACACTCTCGGTCGATTTCATTTGTTCGATAATTATAAGTCCACAAATTACACTGAAGAAAATAACAATTATGATTATTTAATGAAAAAACATTTGTGATCACAAGATGACAAGGGTATAACAAATACATTATTAGAGAATGTCTGAAATTTGATGTCATTTGGAACTCACTTCACCGGCATTGTATTTTTGTATAAGGTTTAAATCAATCACTTACACAAACTTCAGAATTTTTAATTAAAATAATCCTGATATTTTATTCATGAGTAAATTATGAGTTTTCAATGTTTTGACATATAATTATAAGAACGTGAATCTTGTGACAATGTTAATGATGAAAAGTATTGGTAAAGGTATTTATCTTTTTTTGTTGGTGTACCAGGTTTGATAGTCGAAGGAGAACTAACTGCAAATTCTTCATATTGTCTTTAGGAAAAATATTAAATACAAATGTTGGTGATGGTAAGAGAAAAGTGGGCAGGGACAATTTTATCATTGGTTGATAAATATGTGGAGTGATGTAAGATCACCTAAATCATAAAATGAAAGATTTGTAACAAAATATTATATAAATTTATTACCATTAAGGAAAAATCTATCATTATCATTAAAATTTCATAAATATTGAGAATACGGTCTTTTTTACAAATTCTTAAAATAATTTTCCATTGAAAGTGAAAAGATTTACTTAGTCATAAACAAATTAATTAAAGTACCTATATAAAAATTGTTATGACTGGATGTGTACCCCTAATTAGCCAGGTAGTTTACTAAAATTATGTCAACCTATTCAAACAACATGTAATTTATTGACACGATTGAACAGGCATAATTTGAGATGCCATTAAGAAATATGTATTTGGCGGCATATGAAACAGTATAAAAAAGGAAAATGATGAATATTATGAATCGATCAATGACCAATGCGATCAAAACGATTGTCGACTGTGGTACAAATTGGTCGATATCGGCTCGACAGAAGACTGCACTTCACTAGAAGATCGTTTTTACCGAGATTGAAAAAAAATATTCTGAAGTTATATCGCTTTTTCCGTTACTCACAGTCTATCATTCAGCTAACATTATCATGGGTTTGTAGAATAATTGATAATAATTGAAATAGTGCAATATAGTTATAAAATACTGGTTTATTTAAGTGAACACACATGCAATAGAAGTATAGCATTATGTAACATATAAATGTTCCGTTACACATAACAGAAATATTGCATAGCTGATATGAACTGTGTTTACTTAAGTGCTATAATATACATTTCAGTGGTAATCACCAAACATGATATACGCATATATTTCTGCGAAATTGTTTTTCTTTTATTTTTATATGCATAATATTTTTTCTAGTCAAAAACTGCATTTTAACCATGAATATATGTTGGATTTCAGAAGATTTGAAAGTATGAAACACCAATTATCGATAATACTGAATCTCTATTTTTATTGTTAGTCTATTTTTCAATTAAGTTCAATAGTGAGAGAGTATATGTACCTGGTCAATATTTATATTTTCATGCTGAATATTACACAAAATTCTATCTGATTCATTAGTTCCTCCTATGATTCGATTGCTTCAAATATATATATAAAAATGTATGTGCATTTATGTCCGAATGAAAAAAAAATTTGGGCTCATATCAAAGAACTCATGCAATTGAAACTAAATTAACCGCCGAATCACATCGTATTTATGACTGTGACGCTGGTATGAAATTGATATGATCAATATAAAGTATGTAATTAGCAATCACTGTAGATCGAGAAGATGTAATATTCAATTGTAACACAAACCACCAAATACATATATACATACCCCATTAAACAAGTGCGCACACCAATCACGCACCTAGTGCATTCAGATGTCAATTCCTATATAGCTTTTGGTGGAGTGTACCAAATGCTATTGGAGTATGTAAACATGTTACCATACATACATGAGTAAAGTGACATTTCGACGTTGACATTATAGCGATTAAAGATCAGCACTTCCCATCATGAATTGCCTTGAATCAAGTTACTGATCATTTGATTCAGAAAATTGTAGATTGGAACAAAATCTTTTTTTTTTTTTTTTAGTAAGATAAGTGATTATTGTAAGGCTAGTATTTACACTGCATCAATGTAATTTCCGTATACAAGCATGTATTACTAATTATATTACACTGATATTCATAAATAACCAAAAGCTTACAATTATTATACATTATATTTTATAATCGCTGAATATCTTAACTTGACAGTAATAAATATTTTACCTATTGCGAAAATTTATTGTAATATATATATTGTAATGTCGTAAATTCGTCAAGTCCACGGCATAGCTTGGACTTACGCAGAAGGAACTAGGAAGTCACATCACGATACTGTGCTTGCACTATGCTGTGACAGAAAATCACAGTGAGCATATCTTTAACGCTCGATTATTTACTGTCCATATAGTCTATCCACAGTACGAGAGGGCATATAAATGTGAGTATTTATACATATATAAACAAATAAACAAAACTGATTGACAATAAAAATTCATGTATGATTCGTATGATCGAAAATCATTTATTTTAATTACTGCGTTTACATGTATAGCATGTATATGAATTTGATATTCAGAAATTTATCTCATATGGGTTTTATAGGAAATTTATTCATATATTATTACAAAGTTGACGACATTATCATACATATGGATATGGTAATTGAAATGATTGATTTCTGACCACTCAAATCATAAATAAATTTTTATTAATAATCAATTTTGTGAATTTAAAATAATTATTTGATACAGTCAAACCTCCCCAATGTGCCTTTACCGGGGCAATGAGTTCCTGACTGTCAGTCACAATGATGTGCTGAATGCAGTAGTAGGGGAGCCCACGATGTTAAATGGGGAGTTAATCGAGCGTCGTGGAGACATATTGGATTTCGAAGATTAGATGAAAAGAAGATAAAAATGTCATATAATGTTTACCCATCCATCAGTGAGGGAAGGGTCCATAAAGGTTTAAAAATGTAAAAAAAACTGTTAAATGGACAGATTTTGATAGTATGGATGTGCCACGTATGTTTAATAATGGAAGTTTGTTAATCTGACGTTTTCAGCGATGGGGGCGGCCGTACGCAAGGGTTGAGGATCGGAAAAAAAATTTAATCGAGCGCGTCTGACTTTTTGAGAGAATGTTGAGTACACCCAAAGAAAGCTCTCATAGCTTAATCTGACAATTTGGACGTGACGCAAACTCTCGGCGATTATTCCAAAATGCAAAAAAGAATCGCCATTTTGAGAAACTCGAGCGCGTCAGATTAAGATATACATGGTTCATCTTATTAGGATTTTACCTAGGGGTGGAATCTAATATCTGTATTTAAAGAATAGTAGCAAGTTAAAGCCCCTGGCTAAAGTTACTTTATCGACAACTGTCAAGTGAATTACTACTTTGTGACGACCTAGGTCGCACACGAACAGTAAAATCCCCATGGCTAGTTGGTGCCCGTGAAATAATGCACGGGTGCCGACAACGCTACTGGGGAACACTTTATTCCATTTATTTTATTTTATATTTATTCAGGAAAAAAAAATATATATATACGGATCGGGATTGAACCCGCGCCCGTAGAAATCCGAACGACCGTCCGACCGAGTGGGAGAACTAGCGAGTCCCACCACCACCACCACCACCAGTACCGAGAATCTCCCACTGCACGCCGCAAGGCAGTGGGAGATGCGCAGTCCGCTTTTGCGCAACGAACACCGCGGAGTGGGAGAGGCCCGCCGCGGCTACATAAGCCACCGCACGAGCTCGTAGGGCTCAGTCTACGTCGAGCGCTCAGTACGAGCAACACCAGTCCAGTGATCAGTATCCAGTATCCAGAAGGAATCAACGTGGGAAAATAGTTCTTTTAAGAGCTCCATCGCCGATTCATCCAATAGTTCTTTTCAGAACTCTAAACCAATAGCTCTTTTGAGAGCTGAATTTCATCGCTTACGCTGAATAGCTCTTCTCAGAGCTCAAAACCAACAGTTCTTTTAAGAACTATAGTTTCATCAATTTTATCGTGAGGACGCCGTATTCTCACGTTATCCCGTACCTTCCCGTATCCGCCACGTGTTCGCTGACCGCAGTAGACGGCAGCACGTGTACCCATACGACTCTCACAGCTGGCACTAAGCTGAGGAATCGTTTCTACCGAGATACCTTTCGCTCGCAGTAGGCGAAGGTATCCTTCCGTCCTTATCCAGGGTGCCGACAGCTGGCCCTAAGCTGAAGCACTTTTGCCCGTCCTAGTATTCCTGCCCGTGGCACCGACAGCTGGCTCTAAGCTGAGGTGTCCTTGATCTCTCTCCTGCGAACCGTATCGTCGAGGCATTGTACGCGTATCGGGATACTAAAGCATTATTGTACTAGTTTTAAGAGGCATTTCGTGGCACCGATCAAACCACGACTCGAGCAATTATTGTACGCGTATCGGGTCATAACGAAATAAAAATTGTATCGCGTGAGAAACTATTACGTCAAGATCAGCGCATAAATTGTCGGGAACGAATTTTATTGTACGAACCAGGATTGCATTTGCGTAAGAGTAAATAAAAGTATTCTGCTTAAATATACTGGTAGAATTCAAACGAATCCAGTAAATTTGTCAACGTTTCTTTCACCCTCACCCAGTCACGAACCTTGGAATTCGGCTGAGTCTAACGGCATTATCACCGAGGGTATCTGTCAACCGACAGTCAGACGAAAGAACGTTACAACTTGATGTCTTAAAATCATTATCTCCACCTTAATAACCATGTTGCCAGTACTGTGTTCTTTATGAGACTGTATTTTAAGTATTGTTCGCCGAAATGCCACCAGTGCCGCATGGACAAAGTAAAATCCTAATATGTCCTAGACGTGCTGACTTCTAATCTGACGGTTAGTCGGAGGAACGTCATAAATCTGACAACAGAAAGGCAGGTGGGGAAGCAGCGAGAGAAAAAATGAGAGAGAAATAAAAACGCGGAGTGGGCAATACAAGCATCACTCAGTCACATGCATTAAACTTTATCGACGATTTGCTATTGCTTTGGCTTGCGCAAATCGTCAGATTATATATTTTCCGTCTTCCTTGCATTATTTCCTTTAAAATAAAAAGAAAATTTAACCACGCTCGAGAATGTCTAGACATCGATTTTTTTTCAAAACGTCGTAACCCTCCCACGTTCTTACGTCACACCCAAATTGTCAGATTATTGTAATGTACACCTTTTTTCCATGTAATTAATTCACCTTACCTTAATCTGACGCGCTCGAGAATCGCAAATGATCAACTTTTTTTTACTATTCTGACCCCTTTTACCAGGTGTGCGACTATATATTAAGGACTCATATCCACTACACGTACTCAACAGGGTACAAGGTGGATACCTGTACCCTGTTGATCCCCCTGTATATTAATCTGACGCGCTTTAGTAACTCTCGAAATCCCCTCTTGGGCTCCTCTACTGGCTACTACAGACAAGTCGTCATGCGCACTGAAATCGTATAGTGCTGTACACCTATATTACGCTACAATATAGGTATATAACCCCATAGGATTTCAGTGCGCATGACGACTTGTCTGCATGCAGCACATCAGTCACTGATGATCAGTGGAGGAGACTGGAAAGAAACAGTGTATAGAAAAGTATTATTTTAGAGACTTTATTTGGTCCCTAAAACGTCGTTTTTTGAGGCACTCGCCTAAAAAATATGTTAAATTTTGCAAATGGAAGTTGATATTGTTTAGGCCAGATAATGTATAGATAGAAATATCGAAATCTGAAATGCCTTCCTCAGGTATAAACATTATGCTGAATATAATATTCTATATTGTTTGCGTTAATATTGCTATTATTTTCAGATCATTCCAAAATTTGGTTGAAAAATATATTTTCTCCAAATCTCAAATCAGAAAGTTTGTTACTAATTGATTCATGGACTGGGCACTGTCCTGACTCTGTGAAGTCTGTGAAACCTTCAGATAAAGAAGTAAAAGTAATGATTATACCTGAAGGAACAACTGAAAATATTTAGCCCTTAGATGTGTTTGGATTCAGAATGTGGAAAAATTTTATGAAACATTTCTCGGACAGTGTCATAATACATGGTGATAATTTAAATCAACACTTGAGAAATAATTTTATCAAATTACAATCATTCACTCATAACCAACTTTCATCTCCACGATATGTCAATCTTGTTTGATATTCTTAGTTTAAAAGAAGTTATACAGGTTAAACCAAGCACATTTGATAATCCTGTGAAATTTGTATTTAGGGATGATTGTAAGTCTCACTGCAGAGTTCCAGAATGTGAGAATATTGCTATTATTCGTTGTTCATGATGCAAAAAATCATTAGGTCTCAAACATTTTTTTGATGATTATCATAAATGTAACGGGTATAATGAATAATAAATATAAGTAGGGGAGCTCGGAACATTTTCAAGAGAGAATTTTAAGTCAGTTGATTTTTTGATATGTCGTCCTTTTTGCTCTTTCGGTTAGAGTCTGGGCTGCTTGGCTGGCGGTAGCGGTTGCGTTTATTAGTGCGCATCTTACCTGTACAGGTGATAATTCTGGATTTAAAAAACATTTTTTTATGCTTAATTTTCCATTTTTTGCCTATAGATAGGTCCACCAAACATACATTTGTTACTGCCAGACATTTTTATTGTTGTTAATCATGTGCCATACGCGAATTTTTTATTTTTTTAAATGAAAAATTCAAAGTATTTTTTGATGTTTGTAATTTTTATATCATGTTCTTTAAAGATAAAAAAATCTAAAATTAATTTGCCAAACTATAGCTCGATTGTTAAATCTTGAAAAAAAATTGAAAATTCTTGAAAATTATTGCCGTATGATGCTAGTAGGGGTGCGTTCTACTAAGCGATCACAACACTCAAAATGTCCCTCAAACCGTTCCACATGGCGACTGCGGTCGCGGCGAATACGTCATGGATGACGTCATTAATTTCGCCACCAAACGCTCAGAACGACCCATCCGAAAAGGTGGGTCGGGGTGGACGTTGACAATTGGCGTGGTTTTTGAAATTGTTGAGTCAAATTGTCGAAAAACGTGCGAAAAACAGAAAGATGGCGGCAACGAAAATATTGTTGCACAACTCGAAAAAAGATATTGCTATGGAAACTTATGTTTCTGCAGCTGATGCTGAACGTGCAAAGACAGACAGGTTAATATAATTGTGTTAAATAAGTTTATGAAAATCAATACTTTTTTCTCTGTTTATTAATAACATAATCTAACTTAATAAATAAACTATGTTTATTTTGATTGAAATCATTTTCGTTTTTTGTTTGTAGACAGATTTTTTGCTACCCAATTTCTAAGATCGGTAATGGAGCAAGAGCAAGAGCAAGAACCGCGAGCTTCAACATCTACATATCATGTTGAACATGATGAAGATACTTCCTTTACTCCTATTGATGAAGAGAATCGAAATCCAGGAATCTGAAGGCAATGTTGAAGGTATATCAAAAATATTAATTTCATAATGATCCTGTTTCTTATATTCATTATGTGAGGATGTTAAATATATATGTAGTTTTTTCATACAGGTGGACTTCACCCTGTGTACTGTTATCATTAGAGACACATAGATCTATGGAAGGAATCCTCAAGAAAGGCAAGATGTCCCAAAAAAAGTATGGTCCAAAATAAGCGCAGAGTTAAAAACAAAAGGATATGACATAACTGAACCGCAATGTAATTCGAAACTATGAAGTCTTGAAAAAACTTACAAATCCACAAACTATTACAATCAAAAATCAGGAAATAATAGAAAGACTTGGCAGTTTTATGAAGTTAGAAATTACTTCCTGCTTAATTTTTAGACATAGCAACATTTTCTACATTTACAAATAAATAATTTAGCAATTAATGCACCATATTTTTTATAATTATACTAATTCATTATATACTTTTGCTAGATAATGGATGAAATTTTCGGACAAAAAGCATGGTGCGATCCAGTTGTTGTTGCGTCTTCTACTGGTCTTTCGACGAAAAACCTAGAAACTAGTGACAGTGCAGTAGGCTCGGATTCTTGATGTTCTACAAGTGAGTTGAATTTCATTCCAGAATCTAATAAGACATCAATCGCAATAGTGCTTCAAAAAAGACGAACACGAAGAAAATAAAAAAAAGGCATAAGGAGACAATGGCGACGAACGAAAAATTTCTTAAAGTATTCAAAAAGCCAGCAGAAAAATAAATGAAAATCCTAAATTTGTTTATTGACTGTTATTCAAAAATAATTACATCGTACAATATGAAAATCTTTGATTTATTCATATGTGTTATTTAAAAAAAATTACTTTTTATAATATAATTAATAAAGTTCAATAAAAAAATGAAATTTGAGTTTTAATAAATATTATTAGACAATTCAATAATATATACCTACAATTTTCGTTATTTTTATTAATTATTTTTATGTAAAATTAGAAATTTTTCAATATACATGATATTATTGTTTTCGTTTCAATTTTCAAAGATCAAGTTTTGATGTGAATTTGATGATTTATGGTCCTAGAAAATTATTTTGATTACTACTAACAGGATTTGTGACGAGTTTTTATCAGTTTTACAAGGAATTCATAACAACATCTCTTTTAAGAACTCCTGCAGTTAGCCTTGCTTCACACACATCATTTCCATTATTATCTTGATTATTTTCAAGTATAGTGATAACAATTAAGGGAGTATTCTGGTCTAGAAGCCTAAATTTTAAGCATTTATCAAACTAGGATAAAAAAAAATTGACAACATTTAGAACATCGATTTTTTTATATGATATTTATTAACATTTTAAGAATATAAAAAAAAAAATGTAGAAAAAAAAAATCAAAAATTCGTCGAATTAAAGGCCGGTGAAGTGGGGGCTACAAGAAAAACGGTGCAGCCTGGTTGACATGATTCCAACCCCTGTAGTGATCTGAAACAGAAAAATTTGAGAAATTCTCAATCAGTAAAGATGTCGCTATCGTGTGGACCTCAGCCAAAAAAAAAAAATAATAATTCACAAAATGGCGTCGACATGAAAAAAAAATTTGTTTACCCCCTTTTTTTGACCTTCTCGAATTTTTTCATGTCGACGCCATTTTGTGAATTATTATTTTTTTTTTTGGCTGAGGTCCACACGATAGCGACATCTTTACTGATTGAGAATTTCTCAAATTTTTCTGTTTCAGATCACTACAGGGGTTGGAATCATGTCAACCAGGCTGCACCGTTTTTCTTGTAGCCCCCACTTCACCGGCCATTAATTCGACGAATTTTTGATTTTTTTTTTCTACATTTTTTTTTTATATTCTTAAAATGTTAATAAATATCATAAAAAAATCGATATTCTAAATGTTGTCAATTTTTTTTTATCCTAGTTTTAAAAATGCTTGAAATTTAGGCTTCTAGACCAGAATACCCCCTTAATTCATCTTCTCGTAAAATGCAGATATTATGAATTGCGCAGCATGCAACAGTATACTCTGCCATTAAATCTACCCTTGTCATTGGTAGAAAATGTAACAAACTTCTCATATATTCGTCCTTTTAATAGACCAATGCATCTTTCAACAGTCATTCGTGCAGCTGAATGAAGATAATTATATTTTCTTTGTTTTTCACTCAAATATCCATTATCTCGATGAGGAGTTAGTAGATACTGATGTATTTCATATGCAGCATCACCTAGAATATGACTATTTTCTGTAAATTTATCATCATCATTTATGTAATCAGCAACTTCTGATAAACGAAAAACTCTTTGATCATGAACAAGGTGTCCAACATAACAATGAGTTATTAGTGTTTTGTGATCACATACGAGCTGCGAAAAAATTTCAACTAAATGTAAATAAAATTTTATTACCGAAATTAGTAGTGCAAAAATAACCATTGTTACATACCTGTAACTAAATTGTATGAAGGCCTTTCAAATTGATTTAATCAACAGGATTTTCTTTTGGGGTATTTATTCAAATATGAGTCCCATCAATAGCTCATATTGTGTTAGGAAAGCCTGCTGCTCTTTCAAATCCACGTATCACTTCAATAGCACGATCTTCAGTGGGCTATTGTATACATTTTGAGGCTCTCATAAATAAAGCCTGCTAAACTCAACCTACAGCTTTTACGGCAGTGGCTCGTCCTACGTTTAATCTGTCACAAACTGATGTATAACGAAAGCAAAAGGAAGAATTCATAGTTTCTTACGTATACAATGTACATCACTCTAAAGTAGTGTATTCCTAAAAAAATTTTACCTATAAGAAGCCATTGTTAACATTTTCCAAACAGCTATCATCAATTGATGATGAGAAGGAATTGTAGGGCACCCTGGAACATGCCGAACTAAATCTTCTTCTATCAATTCATGCACATATCCGAAGGTGTTTCTTGAAAGTGTGACAAACAATTGTATAACAATTCATAATTCATTTTCAATCTTATCACTAACTTTATTATAGAAATATATAAATGGAATAATTACTATCATATAATCGAGTAAGTAAAAGAATAGTGTAAATTTAGAGTATAATAATATAGATTCTAAATTAGATCTGCAGGTGGGGGATTATACGGTTTCCGTGGCGCCGCCAAATGACAATTGATTCTTGTAGAACTCGCCGAGATAAGACGTTTTTGAAGAATAATGAATTTCGATATCTCGCTTAGTTTTCGAGATATCGAAGCTTCAAAATTTTTTTTTTTCATTTTCATTTCTACGTTATGTTCGATATTTTTCGACGAAATAACACTTTGTTAAGTCTTATTTCGATGTAAATAAACAATCTGTACGTATGTATGTATGTATGTACGCATGTGTGTGAGTGTGTATGTGTATGTGTGTAAATATAGAGTGGGGTGCAGGGGCAAAGCCCCGGGGGGAGGGGGGGGGGTTTGAATAAATTTGAAGAGATCGTATTTTCCAGAAACAAATTAAAATTAATTTTGATGATTTCGCCAATGATAAATTAATTTATGAAATGATAAAACATTTTATGAAAAAATTTATGACTGCCCAGATCGCACCACGAGGAGGTATCATCAATTGCGTGAAGGTATCAAGCCTATTTCTTCCAAAAAAGAAATAGTTTGATCTTCACTACCAATTAACTTGTTAAAAGATACATAGACATTAAAATTATCCAAATCTTTATGTAATGATGGATGTTTACCTGACATTTTGTGCCTTGCAAAAAGTTTAACTCCAAACGAAATATAGATAGACCACTTGTTACTGAAGACAACACTACAATGATCGAAAATATCAAATATGAATTTATATGTAAACAAATCGTGTACGTAGTGCATTTTCTGTTCATATTCTTCCTGTATTCAAGTGGGGTATAAGATTTCCCCCACTTGGGGTATAAGATTCCTAAATGTAAACAAATAGTATGTAAACACAAAATTTTTAATTCCAGGAATCTTGTGTCTTCTTACATTTATAGTTTGATTTTCATTTCCTAGTGCGATTGTGACAGTAAAATTTGTTTTGAGGCGTACATATAGATCATTTGTTTACATCCATACCTTCCTCGACAAAATAAGACTTGACAAAGTCTCATTTCGTCGAAAAATATCAAACATAACGTAGAAATAGAAATGAAAAAAAAAAAATTTTGAAGCTTCGATATCTCGAAAACTAAGCGAGATATCGAAATTTTTAATTCTTTATAAACGTCTTATTTCGTCGAGTTCTACAAAAATGCATCGTCATTTGGCGGCGCCACGGAAACCGTTTATTTGCCTGCAGGTGTAATATGTGAAAAAAATATTTACCTGAAATGGCTTTTGAATATCTCATCCGAATAAAGAGTAAAACATGGATCATACCCAAGAATTCGTGGTCTGAGGATTCGCTTTTCATGATTGTAATTATGTAAAGTTGCATTCCACTCTTCCTCTGAACTAGATGAAGTAGATTCTAAAGCATTAATATAACGCACTAATGAATATGCAACTGTGTCTCTAAAATACATTTTGATTGTGTCAAATGTCAATTATTTGAATACCCCACAGTATAATACAGTCACTCCAAAATACAATGTAAAAAATTAATTCATGTATATGTTGTATCGGTGCTTGGTTTTGCCCCTCAAAACTAGCCACCGCTATCGTTGTCCTTTGGTTGAAATGGATGCCACCCCGATTGCCTGAAATTGGCTAAAGATTATATCGGGGAAATCTTTCACAAAATAAATACATTTTTCAATAATACTCGCCGCAATTTAAATGTTGAAAATGATAATATAGTTTATTTAATAATATGAAAAAATATCCGGATGTTGAAATAAAAATTTCGCTACTGACAATGATAATAATAGGACTCGAAAAATAATAATGTTTCTTTTTTAAACGAAATAATAAAATAATAATAACCTTCTTTCAATTCAAATAAATGTTCTTAATTTTGGCCGTGAATATATTGACGGATCTATGACGGTGCAACAATAATTTTCCATATAATATTTCTCCATTCACTCTTGTTTTTCACTCAATATATCACACTCAGCATAATTTTCACACAATTTAATTCCTTACGTTTTAACATTCAATTATTAATTAACGGGGAATAGTCAGGGTTTAGGAATTATTGCCATAAAGATAATCAATCCGTAGGGGTAATTATTCGGTTAATTAACTCACTCATACTTTCACTCCCGTATGAACATATTTAATTATAATACCGGACATTCACTCAATTCATACTGCATACTTTTTTGTACAATATAATTTATTCAACCGACAATTATTTTGGCGTACACTCCCACATTATTCACTTGTTCCACCAGGTTCTCGTACACAGGAACAGCATCTTTTCTTCTTCATATATATTGTGACGGTGCTCAACCCGCAAGTTGAGTTGATTCGTTAAATATCTTATTCTGACGAACTTACCGTCAACTCTAGATGATTGATTCCGGACTTGAATAAACCCAAGGGATGCCACCCCAATTTTATTATGTATTTTGATATTTAGAGATACTAAAATTGGGGAAAATTCTTCTTATTATTTTTAAATCTTAACCAGGAAAAGGTAATTGGTGAATAATTATTTCACAAATAATTATAATTGAAAATTAAATTATAGCAATAATATATTTGAAATTAGAATAAACAAAAGTGAATAATTATGTTTAACTTGAACAAAAAGGTTGAATTAGTAAAGATATTAATATTAATATAGAAAAGTTATAATAGTTTGTCTTATTTTTAACCAATTATCGTGGTTATTATTTTCTATCCGGTGGATCTCATAACCTTTTCTAAGGGTTATGTTCAATGAGAATTCCGGATATGTTATTATTTAATTTTGGTGTGAGCCCAGTGATGGGTCTACAAACATTGAATCGCAATTAATTCTCTACGTTTAACATGGACTTAGAATGGTATTCACTGCTGCGCTGATCAATCTTCCAAAACAATATTCAAAGAATTGCGTTAGCACGTGGCTAATCATCTACACGTGTATACAAATTACTATATTACTTTTAACGACTTACAATTTACCTCAATTAATCGTTTCACTCCAAAGACAATAGTATTTATATTTTCCTTCTTCTTACAATTCTTTGCTCCTTGTTTCCTTTTATTTATCTCTTAATTATCCTTGAATATATCCTCTTTATCAGTCACACGCTCTTTCACACTCGAGTCCCAATTTCTAAGTGCTGACAAGATGGCCGTCTTCTTTTCTCTTGCTTCTTCCATTATCCTCCGGACGCCCATTGGCTGAATCATTATTCACTAGCATCTCCGGAGCTATAGTCGTGCATTTACTTTGTCGCCACCTATCGGTCACTGATCCTATTAGTGTAAGTTACGGATGATTTGCGTAACTTAAGTTGGCACTAGTAACTTATTGTCTTGGTCATAGATGACTTGCGTAATTTATAGTCTTGGTCATGGCTGACTTGCATAATTTATAGTCTAAGTTACAGATGACTTGCGTAACTTAGGTGTATGGAGACAGCCATTATAGCTGACAGAGTTACAGTCATTATGATTTCATTATATGCGGTTGTCGTTACTCACGGGATTACATCTAGTCGTGTATATCCGCAACGAGAACTTCCTTCAGTTGACCGATGGATCTTGTAGGTTATGTTCGGCTGCAACAACATCTTGTGAATAATGCCAGTAGATTTTTCTCCGGAGTGTAGTATATCCATACATGACTGTATTGACGATGATAATATGGAATAGTAGCGTCTTATGTTTCCCTTGGATCCAGGCTGCCGTAGATTATTGGTTCACATACATCACATGATTCATTCATAGCTTAAGATTATGAGACATAAATTAAATTACAGGATTAAATCAGCACAGCAGTTGTATTCGGATGAATGAAGTAATGAGTGACAAGCCACCTCATTACAATATATTATCATTTACTGCAACAGCTTCTTTTTCCATATTGGGATTGTTGACTACCCCGACTCGAGTCGCCACGTGGTTGAGCGGCAGAAATTGATAAAACAATGGCTACTCAGCACGTTGATTTACCGGTACGTTGGAGCGATCACGCTTTGAGCAAATATTGGAACATGTTTGAGATTGCCCATAAATTATTATAAAATAATTTACCAAGAAAATGTTCAAAAAAATAGTTTGTATAATTACTATATAAACACTTATTATAAAACAATACAGTTCTTAGTGAGCGTAGTTCAATTACAAATTATAATTTGAATAAAATATTTTTAAATATAGATGAGACAATTGAATTAATTCTTAAATTAATTTTCACGCGAGAATTACACAATGATTTTGTCAGTGATGATTTTAACAATTATTATACTTTTTCATATCACACAGCTGAACATACATACACACTATCAATGCATACTGTGACGTATTCACCAAACACACAGGAATATCACGTCAGTATTACTTTTTGGCCGCCCAGATTCTTGCAATGAATAGAAAACGGAAGAAAAAAATATTGTTGAGCGCCAGGTTCCTTACGGTAACCAATCGTACAAAAAAAATGTTTGCCCGACACCCCAGTAATAGACACACGTCCGCGGCGGCGTCGCAGGTCTTTCGAAACCAATTTGTATTCTTAAAATCACCAATCTGAAAAACGCGAAATGATAATTAACAAGACGCAAAATTTGAAATAAAACATACAGAGAATTTGAGGTAAAATAATAAATGATCGTACGCGAATAAACTGAAATTTAATTAATGAAAGAAGATAGGATATTAACAGGTTAAATAATGTAACATTGAAGAAAAAAAATATATTTTGAAAAGAGTTAATTAATGGTGATAATGTTTGAAATAATTAGTTATGAAAAAATTTTGTGTCGCTACTCGTGGCTCGAGTCAGCGGAGCTATAGCTACGGCCGTGAAGCGTGCCATACTGTAGTATATCTATAGCGAGGCGAGTATGTTCGCCCCCAGAATGCCGTACTTTTCGTTTGCAACTTACGGCGCAGCGTTCAATTCAATTTATTATTTGTCTTGTTTATTTATTCTGGCACGATAATTAATATCGCTGCAACGGTAATGATCTCGAAATAATATTTATCTCAATCGGGAAAATCGTACAGGATACTTTACATCAATAATCGTGAATTAATTGTCCGGCAGCAGTAACACTTGTGCCGCGCTCACGACTAGTATATTTTATACCACGGTATAATAAGGCAATCTTCTCACATCGAATGTCGAGGCATGTAAGATATTTTCAAATCACCGCGAACATAGTAATAAATTCAATAATTAATGTATCACACCATGACACAAACGTTCACACAATCATCAGTATAACCGAAATTTTCATTAAAAATTAACTGAATGACTTTCAGTCAGATGGTTAACGGGACTGTTATCTAAAGTATTTTATGGAATTATTGAATTTTCAACGCGTTGAAATATTTATTATGACCGCTCGTCCGCGGCAGGTTCTCACACTCATACAGTCACACAAAGCATGCGTATCGTGCGCGTGGCTCGGTCGTTTTACTTGATATTCGTAATCACTTCCCTTTCGACTTGACGCTCGTGAGCGTGTGAACACGAGAACCAGTGATGTTCGGAAATATTGAATAACTGTCTCTGCCACCAATTATCTCAATGAGACTCACCAAGCTGGTCTTGTGAAGATATCAGGATCCGGCGGCCGCGGAATGTCCCACTATTGGCGTACAGGCTCCTTGGGATGTTTTCTTGTACAACTGCGTCGTCTCGTGTGATGTGGACCACTGTTTACCACACACCTGTCGACACACAGCTGATTTCCAAAATCACTTGTGCGTAATACCTCAAAATTATTTATCTGAGTTTCGCCAAACGATTTGTAATCTCTCACAACTTTACTGGAAACTGTCAGTATATACGTGATGTAACTTTACGCTACGGTAAGCAAGACGAAAGTGACGCCTTAGCGACAACGTTGGAATCGTGAGGACAAGGAATGCCCCACTTCATCGGTCATTTTATTGCCCTTTGTCTAGTGCAATATTGCCCAAAATGCATAGGCATAAGTATAGCGCTGTCCTTCATTCATGCGTAGCCCGAGCCACTCTCTCCATCGCATACGCACGCACACGCTCACATACTTATTTCTCGTTCTCTCACACATGAATATTCATTTGTTTATTCTTACAAGAACTTAGCGTTAGACCGACCGCGTATAATGTTTGCATTTCAGGTTCTCCGCTCGCTCCTCACGTTCTTCGTCGTCCTATAGATTTGCTTTTTTGCAGCATCGTGGTCAAAAGCTAATGGCGCGTCTCTTGAAGGTAGAATAGAGTGTATGCTCGTGAAATACTGTTCATCGAGTAACGTGACGTAACTCCCACGTCACAATACATACACACACACTGCATACACTACGTGGGTTGTAAAGCCACGTTTCCTATAACTAATGTTGAGATAACAAGTTAATAATTATTCTAATGATTTTGACAATGTTCTGATTATAACAAAATTTGTTGAGCGGACAATGATGATAACAATTAATGATAAAAATGCACAAAGCACACTGCGATGCACACGACACGTGAGTCGTAAAGCCACTAGTCTCACAAGATAATTTCACTTATTTATGATGATTTACAGTCAATTCCTCGATTAATAAGTTCACGATATTTTATGCAGATGTATTTAGCATAAAACCAATATAGTTGATTCACTTTCACGATGATTTCAATATAAGTTGTGGAGACAGTTGATTGCAAGATAATTGCAGCAAGCACGATGTTCACAACGATAAAGATGATATAAGAATGTGTTGAGACGCTACGCGTAGTAACACTAGTTGCATAGACAAAGCAATGTATCTATATATGTATAATTTCGGCAGTTTTGACCATGCGACGGCAGCACAATGCACGCTGCACTTGATTAGTCGTGCGCTTTTGTGGTCATTCCCGGTCACCATAATTAATGGCGATAATTTAAATATTCTATTGATTGAGAAGGTGCATTCCCAAACACGTATACATTCTAGCAGCAGCTTAATTTTCCCACATGTTCCAGTATTCTTAACCATTATCCTTAGGCCCAGTCCTTCACACACTTCCATACGTCACGCCACGCTTACTCGACGCTCATCCTGACAGTCCTTTCTCACTCGGCGTTCACCATCGTTGTTTTTTCACGCTTTGCTCACTCAGCGTTCGCCATCCTCGTTCTAATTTTCCGTTAATTTGCACGCACGTGCCTCGTTGCATTGTCCTCCGACTCGCTCGGCCACGTCCTTGGATCTTCGCGTTCTCTTTCGTTGTTTGCTCCCACTTCTTACACTCATACTGCACTCTCACACTCATATCGTGCATATCACATTCATACAAATTTATATATTACATTCGTAAAATCCGTATTTTTTCTATTTTTCATTTCATTCGTAGTTATATTATTTTTCAGTCGTAGTTCTGTATCAAATTACAATTTATAGATGTATGGCAAGCCACAACATCACAATGTTTATTGTTCAAATTTACAAATTGGCACTTGACCTTCTAGCTTTATTGTTTCAAACTCGTCATTTGTAATTTTTGATGAACGCTCGGAACGACCGAAACTCCGTTCCACTTGGGTTCATGATTGAAACGCTCGCAATCAAGTGGAATTGGGAAAACTGCGATCATGAGTGTGGTCGTTATGGTCGCTTGGTGGGACGTAGCCTCTGAAATAAGCTAGAACAATTCATTTCCTCTTACGTGGACGAACCTATAAGTTGGACAAGTTGTGATTCGCAAGCTATTCGTAATTGAACGAGTTCTGGCGCTATCTAAAGAAGAAACTCTTATGGTAAAGCAGATGTTGAATGTTCTTCCGACTAAAGGTATGCCAATCTTCAAGACGTAATATGGACTAAAAGAAATTACACCTTAAATGAAGGTAGAAATAACGTATATGCCTACCCAGCCAGCGTGGAATGTTGCAGGAATGTTACATCCGCAACGTTAAACATTGCAGGGAACGTTGCTGCAACATGACTTGAACATTCCTGCAACGTTTAGAATGTTGCAGGAACGTTGCACGGAACATTGCAAGAACGTTGCGAGAATGTTCAATATGTTGTGAAGGAATATTGCTCAATAATTAAGAATGCAATTGTTCAAATTGAATTATATAAAAATATATGATAATTATGATACAGTGCTACAATTTTCATGCAAATATATTTCAGCAAAATTCCTTCAATATTCATAACCAGTTCGCAAAACTATCAAAACACAAATGGCAAACTGAAGCATCATCAAATTCAATATATATATATATTGTGACGTATTTATTAAAATATTAGCACTCGCAATTATGGCGCCCTTAGATAAAATGAGCTGAAACGACCAAAATACACAGATCAACAAATTTTGCCTCTTTTTCAATGACGCGACCAGAACGCGATACCATCGATGATTTCTTTTTCCACTTAGCGTGAAATGTGTTGGGTGCCAGGTCCCTCGAGGGAACGACTCTGAAATTTACCTGTGATTACGTTGTTTTGATCTGGAATCCCCGCAAACACTAAAACCACGTGAAAATATGGATGCCAAGCTCCTCAGAATGCGGAGGCGGCAAGGTTCAGCGCAATCGGGCAAAAACGGATATTTTCACTTACGATAATTTGTGAGATTGATTGGGCGAAGATGTATTGATAATTAATGTGTCGATACGCAAATATTTATTGAAGAAGCAATTATAATTGATGGGTATCTTCCCAGTACAACATTTATGATTTAACAAAAAAAAACTATTCTCAATGAAAAAAATCAATTTACAATGTTAATTATTAACCTCGAATAATAATTATACTAATTATGCACGTTTCTCGTGCCAAAATTTTACTTTCAGTTGATTTAATTCAACAATCGATAATAATCATTCCGTCATCAAGTTGATGCAACTTATGTGCGTGATTATTACAAACTACATCAATGCCAGCGCAACAACGAATATACGTTACACGTGAAGTTTATTCAATCTTTCAATTAAAAAAAAAATGACAAGTAATTGATCATTCAAGAAAAATTTTATCCACACGCTGACCTGGGTTCGCTTACCAAAGATCCTGCATGCACGCTGCTGTTGAGGTCGGGCAGTCCCTGGGTTTCTCCTCTCTCGTTGACGTGCTCATCTCGATGATAGCTGTGTAAACTCGTTTCAGCAGATATCCCAGTCAGGAAAACTATTCGTCTCGTCTCTCCTTAGCTCAGGAAAATTTCCACACGACTCCTCGGTCAAGTTTTCTCCCAAAATTTTCTCTCTGGCGACTTAATTGCTCTCAGGCTCGAGACAGAGTGAGTCGATCATTTTCGTCCAGTCGCACGCGAAACCAGCCGCGTTTTATTGTCCCTACTATTTCATAATTTCGGACAATTGATTGGCCATAGGTTTAGGCCCGCCTACCTCGTGACATGCATCGTTGATGCATTCACGTAAAATTCAGAATTTCATTAATTAACATTAAATCATTGCAACTGGCGTTCGTTGATCAAATAATTTAAATTCTCTCGCAACAGTATTTCCCGTGGATATTAATAGTAATTATCGAATTTCATATTCTCAGTATGTTTAAATAATATTACAAAATATTGAGAACGAATTAAACTCATAACTCTCGCATCGAAAATTCAATATCTCTTTCCTTCTTTTGCGGCCCTTCGTCGCCTCGGATTTCTCCCTCTTCACAGCGGCATTGACTACTGTCGAGGTGATCTCCCCACTTTCCTTCGCGTTATTCCTCGTGCTTGTTGCGGGACTCACTCGACGCGCAGTGGTTCTTCCCAGAAACAAAATTATTCGTACGACATGTACCATATTCCAAATGTTATTTTCCGCCTTGTTGCTGGTGATTGAATGAATATGCGCTGACCAAACTCGCGATGCTGAACATTTCCAGGGTCAAGGATGGACGCGTAAAATCACGACGTCACAATATATATTGTGACATGGCGTTTTCTAGGCGCTACGCACAATATTTGAAAATAATCGTTAATTAATATTTTACGGCAACAACAACCTCCGCAGCATACAAGGGATGCCACTCCCGTTCAAATAGTGATAATCAATAAATAAACCGGGAGAATTTATTTATCATATGAAATTTAATATATTTATTTAGTTGAAAATGAAATAATACGAATATTATAATAAAGAAAATAATAATACTGAGCGTCCTCATTCCCATCTCTCATTCGCTTTTCACGCTCACAATGAATAATATGACTTTATATAAATCAATGCGACTCTATATAAATTGAAAATATACTTTCTTATACACGTGGATTCTTCGACCTAGTATACTATAAATTCGCAGCGACAATATAATAAGTATAGAGCTGAGCGGGGGAATACATGGGGGCAATGCATTTAGGCTCTCAACTCTATTTACTTTATATACGGGACGAGGGATCTACAGGGGCTCTCACCCGCATTCCTTTCTTCATTCATACCTTCATTCCACACACACTTTCTACAACAGCTTCCACCACTTCAGCACTTTCTGCAACTTCAGCAGCCTCAGCACCTCAGCAATCTCAGCAACTCCGTCCACCTCAGCAACATCTTTGACTGACGATATTCAGCTTCATGTTAGACGCCCTTCATCGAATTACCGCCACGTTCGGTTACTACGACGCTCTCATCGCCTCACTTATTACGCGCTACGGCCTATTGCACTGGCTCGGCACGTCTTTACACGTTGCAACTCTGATCGACAATCGTTTCAGCTGCTTCTTCAACCTCATCCTCTTTCTTGACTGACGATCATTTGCATCATTGAACTGACGCCCACTCAGTCTTGTCGATGCCGCCACGTCCAGCTCCACGACTCTCCCGTCGTCTGGCCACGCGTTCCAGCGCACACCGGTTACACGCACTTCGTAGGCACGTCCTCACACAATGCAGCCACGATCGACAGTGTCATTCGCCTGGTTATTTGAAATTATTTTAGAGATAGGTGCAAATGCATTGATCCCCCCTACTCGTACGCATAATTGGCGTCGCCGGGACGATTTTCGTCACAATATATATAGTCAAAAAAACTCGACGCAATTACATCACTTAATAAGTGATCATTTAATTAGGAAATGGCCATAGTCCGCAATGTTTCCACTGCAATGTTCCAACAACATTCCTGCAACAATCACATGTGATGTTCCCGCTGCAAGGTTCCAGCAACATTCCTGCAACATTCCAGTGGTAACGTTGCAGCAACGTTCGGAATGTTGTGCAAGGTTCGGAACATTACTGCAACATTCCACGCTGACTGGGTATATATAAGTAAGATAAACGAGCACTACGATCGATATTATAGAATCCTATCAAATAATTAGACGATCGAATCCGAATTAATAATTAAATATCCGTACATATTTAATGAACATTGCAATGAACATATGAAATATAAAACAGTGTAATTACGCAAGTAAAAACTAGAACTGACAAATACCATACGCTATAATAAATGAAAGCAGCCTCATTAGCCGAGTGCGCGCACCGATCGTGCACCATGGAGAATAGAGACTCTATTCTCCATGGCGTGCACCTTAGATGCTCATCTACTGTGGCAGCACAGTGAACCACTAAGTAGAATTCAAATATTACTTTGGGCCAAACTCTTTATAGAATTAGAAGTTAGCTGTCAATACAATACGAACTTCTCAAACAAATGCAACAATAACAGAGGTGCCATTTCAAGTATTCTTCGTTACTACTTGCCCACGTGCAGGGGATAACTCACACAAGTAACTTGCCCATGTATGTGTTTCGGCTTGTGTCGAGTAGTAAAGGAGTATCGCAAATCAACCGTAGAGTGTCCTTAACAAACGAAGTGAAATTAAAAAAATGAAGATATTTCAGTTTAAAATGTCGTGAAGTTAAAATCCAATTTTTCCAATTTCTTTTATGAAAAACAGAAATCTCGGATCGTAGATTCTAGATCCTAGATCCTACATCTTGAATCCACGATCCCATGATCTCCCAATCCAGCTTTTCAGTGTGTATAAATGATGAAGGATGGAGGTTTTTTCAGAACATTTCATAGCCTTCATCTTTGAAATCCCGGGTCCCCCTGATCTTCCCCGGATCCTTCCAGGATCCCCACCGGATTCTTCTCGGATCTCCCCCGGATCCCGCCGGGGTCGACATTTGAATTCTACTTAATGGCCCACTGTGCTACCACACGAGGTAGGCACCTGACGTGCACCGTGCGTGATCTTAGTGCACTAGGTGCACGCGCTTGATACCCCAATACCTCAATAGCCTTCAGTGCACTTTACGAAATTCCCCGCCGTGCTGTCACAAGTTATAACTATTGTGAGGCTACTGTATTTCACGTTATGTAATAAGCCAAAATCATGTGAATTTCCCCGATCGGGGGGATCAGCGGGATCAGGGGAAGGATCGAGGGAACGTTCGGTGGGATCGGGGGAATACTCGGTATATTTATAGCAATAAAGAAACGTGGATGTATCGTGTCTGCGTATCTGACAGAGAGGGAGAGACAAGTCTGTCTCTCTCAGACCCATGATATCTTCTGCGCATCGGCACGCAGCTCGGCTCACTAACTATTGAGATGGAGGGGTGATTTTGCCGGCAACTCGGCGATGCACCATGCACCGCACCCCGCTCCTCTCATCACTCTTGGTCGAGATAAATTAACGTTCGGACGCCATCACAAATCGGAATTAATTATTCTAAATTCCAAATTAAATTATTTCGTTTGACACTTTCTATGAGTCTAAAATATTCATATTGTTTCAATTCTTTATTACTTCTACTGACAGTTTGTGACAATTATTTGGTTTGTGTTTATTTGTGTGAGAGTTTTTAAAATAAATTTACCGTGCTGAGAAGTTCGCACGTGTCCACACAATTCATCAATTTTCGGCTACCAACAATCATTTTTTCCCTTCACCAAAATATAAAATCAGAAGTCGCTTTCCCTCAAACACGAACTATGTTCCAGTCCAGTCTTACTTTCAGTCTTGATCAAATGTGTTAATAAGTCTGATTAATATTACCGAACGTAGTACAGACGAATAACAACGAACTTGTTATTAATACGACTGCAAACTCGCGAAAAAGCCTAGATTGATTCAAATTCTAGGTTGAACGCAACGAGTACTAATCAGAAGGAAACAGTAAACTGTGTAACGCGAATTATATACTCGGGTTTTCTATAGAAAAGTGTAGTGAAGTTCGCTATATTAAAATAAAAGTTTCGCTACGTCAAAGCACGTATAAATATAAGTGTCGGCATCTTCTCATAGGCAGCCGTTATTGGTAAGAAACGTTTATATGAATATTTGTATTTTATTATTCTTTCACAATATACAATAACCATTTCTATGTTATTACGTTCTTGACAATTTATTTCACACCTGATAAATAGGAATCTGAAAGCGAGATCTCTCGAGATCTTGGTGGAAAACTACCCGCTTTATTTCTTTCCTTCCTATTTCCTGTACCCAATTATCCACGCGGAGTGTCTCAAAGACAAGAAAAGAGCATTGTACACTTACCGCTCGGTGTAAGATTGCTCGCTTAGAAAGATGAAGAAAATATTCAACGGCGTCCAACTCTGGACGTCGCACTGAATTCACCAATTAAGATATAGAAAAAAATGAAACGACAACATATGGTTTGGTATGTTGCAATCATGTCGGTTGGTTGTGATGCTGTGATACAGCGTCAAATATCGGGGTATTTACATGATTTTGACTTTTTACATAACGTGAATTTCTGTGGCCTTACAATAGTTATAACTTGTGACAGCATGGAGTGGAATTTCATG
>OW445485.1:9497967-9554047 GCA_918226075.1 Microctonus brassicae | reverse complement strand
TAGTGGGCTTACTGCAGTTCCCCACTATCGAGTGCGAATGCGGGTACTTCTAATATAAATTCGGCTGCAGCCGCTGAAAGAGGATTTAAGTTGGGTAGAGGAGACAAAGTGACATAAGGAGAGATGTAAAGGACTCGCAAGAGTCATATATCTATATATATTAGGGTGCTTTTTTTGAAGCGACTATTTTTTTTTCTTTGCTTAACAGACGGAATATCACTCTATACATGGAAAAAGAAATTCCCTCCAAAGATGAGTTCTTAATTTTAATATTTAGTACTCTCACCATCTATTTGAAATTTTCCCATTTGATTAACACGTAAATGTCGATTTTTTTTTTTTATTGATCTATAGCTTCACGGCATTTCATGCTATTTAATTGGTTCCCAACAGAAATTGTACAGAAATGTACAATCTTTCATTATGTTTATAGCACAATTATGTACAGTGAAATACCCTACCAGTAAAAAATGTTTAAGCCGATCTTGCTCGAATTTCATGGTTTTTTCGATTTTTCTCGAAAACTATCAATTTTGCGACAAAAGTATATGGGACCTTTTTTGTAAGAAATTCGATTTTCTATAAAATATTATTCCTGATAAAAAACTGTAGAGCTGATATTTTTCGAGAAAAATTCAATTAAACACGTGGAAATTTGAAATTTCCCTGTTTAATCTAGATTTTAGTGCTTTTCTTAATCATAATAATGAAAATAATTATATATTTTCGCGCAGACACTGCGTGATTACCAATTGAGATTAAACTTTCTTTTATTTTTGTTTCAAAACATTTATATATAGATATATTTTGATATTTGTGTTATAGGGGACAAATATATATATTAGGGTGTTTCACATTTAGGCGATATTTTTTTTTTTTCCGAGCACATTGAAAATCTGATTATTTATGGAAAAAAAAAAAAATATTCCCGTTCGAAAAAAAATTCTAAGTTAATTAGAGGCTTGGCTGTATCAAAAATTCGATTTCCCGTATGATTAACACGGGTTAGATTGTTTTTTTCGACTTCAACTCGATTTTTTCATGACAAAAAAATTTTTCTTGAAAAAATGAATTCATAGCTTTTATAGAGCATTAAATTTGCGACAAAAAAGTTGTCCACCGCAAACGCTCTCCGAGTTGCAGTTTTCGAGTTATAGAGCTGAAAAGCTGAAAATTGAGCATAATTGATAACAAATTTTCTTTAAATCGGAATTTATTGATCTGACATTAATTATTATCTTACAATAAACTCTATAAAGCTTCTATATTATCAATTAAGCATTATAGCTTTAATAGTAAGATAATAATTAATGTTAAATCAATAAATTCCAGTTTAAAAAAAAATTTATTGTCAATTATAATCAACTTTTACCTTTTCCAGCTCTACAACTCGAAAACTGTTGATCAGAGAGCGTTTGCGGTAGAGAACTTTTTGTAGCAAATGTAATGTCCTACAAAAGCTATATATTTATATTTTTCAAAAAAAAATTTTTGATTGCCGAAAAATCGAGATGAAGTCGAAAAAAAAAATTTCTTGTGTTATTTATATGAGAAATCGAATTTTTGAATGAGTGAAGCCTCTAATTAACTCAGAACTTTTTTTCAAACGGAAATATGTTTTTTTTTTTATAAATTATCAGATTTTTAGATATTACAGATTAAAAAAAAGACAATAATGTAAATGTGAGCTGAAATGGTGAAAGTTGATTATAATTAATAACAAATATTCTTTATAGTGGAATTTATTGATCTGACATCAATTATTATTTTATATTAAACAAATGAATCTATTACATTGTTGATTTCAGGAACTACTGTTCATAATTAAGAAATAAATATAAGTATCAATCAATAATTATTACAAAATCATAATACAAACTGAATTCAAATCCAAATTTTCACGTACATTTGATTTTTTTAAATTTTCCTACTTATATTTGATACCACAGTATTTTTCATTGAACCCATGATATATAAGTGTAGATTGACCTCATTGTTTATTATTGAATGAATGGAAAAATTTATTTCTAGTAAATATTGTGATTTATTAATAAAAATTCTTATTTATGCCTGAAATATGAACGGTGGTTCCTAAATTCAACAATGTAAGAGATTCATTTGTTTATCATAAAATAATAATTGATGTCAGATCAATAAATTCCACTATAAAGAATATTTGTTATTAATTATAATCAACTTTCACCATTTCAGCTCACATTTACATTATTGTCTTTTTTTTAATCTGTAATATCTAAAAATCTGATAATTTATAAAAAAAAAAAACATATTTCCGTTTGAAAAAAAGTTCTGAGTTAATTAGAGGCTTCACTCATTCAAAAATTCGATTTCTCATATAAATAACACAAGAAATTTTTTTTTTCGACTTCATCTCGATTTTTCGGCAATCAAAAATTTTTTTTTGAAAAATATAAATATATAGCTTTTGTAGGACATTACATTTGCTACAAAAAGTTCTCTACCGCAAACGCTCTCTGATCAACAGTTTTCGAGTTGTAGAGCTGGAAAAGGTAAAAGTTGATTATAATTGACAATAAATTTTTTTTTTAAACTGGAATTTATTGATTTAACATTAATTATTATCTTACTATTAAAGCTATAATGCTTAATTGATAATATAGAAGCTTTATAGAGTTTATTGTAAGATAATAATTAATGTCAGATCAATAAATTCCGATTTAAAGAAAATTTGTTATCAATTATGCTCAATTTTCAGCTTTTCAGCTCTATAACTCGAAAACTGCAACTCGGAGAGCGTTTGCGGTGGACAACTTTTTTGTCGCAAATTTAATGCTCTATAAAAGCTATGAATTCATTTTTTCAAGAAAAATTTTTTTGTCATGAAAAAATCGAGTTGAAGTCGAAAAAACAATCTAACCCGTGTTAATCATACGGGAAATCGAATTTTTGATACAGCCAAGCCTCTAATTAACTTAGAATTTTTTTTCGAACGGGAATATTTTTTTTTTTTCCATAAATAATCAGATTTTCAATGTGCTCGGAAAAAAAAAAAATATCGCCTAAATGTGAAACACCCTAATATATATATTTGTCCCCTATAACACAAATATCAAAATATATCTATATATAAATGTTTTGAAACAAAAATAAAAGAAAGTTTAATCTCAATTGGTAATCACGCAGTGTCTGCGCGAAAATATATAATTATTTTCATTATTATGATTAAGAAAAGCACTAAAATCTAGATTAAACAGGGAAATTTCAAATTTCCACGTGTTTAATTGAATTTTTCTCGAAAAATATCAGCTCTACAGTTTTTTATCAGGAATAATATTTTATAGAAAATCGAATTTCTTACAAAAAAAGGTCCCATATACTTTTGTCGCAAAATTGATAGTTTTCGAGAAAAATCGAAAAAACCATGAAATTCGAGCAAGATCGGCTTAAACATTTTTTACTGGTAGGGTATTTCACTGTACATAATTGTGCTATAAACATAATGAAAGATTGTACATTTCTGTACAATTTCTGTTGGGAACCAATTAAATAGCATGAAATGCCGTGAAGCTATAGATCAATAAAAAAAAAAAATCGACATTTACGTGTTAATCAAATGGGAAAATTTCAAATAGATGGTGAGAGTACTAAATATTAAAATTAAGAACTCATCTTTGGAGGGAATTTCTTTTTCCATGTATAGAGTGATATTCCGTCTGTTAAGCAAAGAAAAAAAAATAGTCGCTTCAAAAAAAGCACCCTAATATATATATATATCGGACGAAATTTGAATAAATTCGCGCTTCTCGCGAATTGAATACTTCAGTATTCCCTTGGCGGAAGATACCTCGCACTCCATCTAAACAATCAACTTACGGCGCTCTCTATATTCCATCTTTTGAATAAATCATAAAACATTCATAACAGCTGAGAAACCGCAACGCCGCCTATGGAAGCAAGCTCAATAAACGCGTTTAGAGCAACGCTCTTTCTGAGCTTCAGAAATTTAGCCCTCCCAAAAAAATTTTTTTTCATCTTTTCAAATTTTTTACTCCAAATCGTTAGTTTGTCGTTCGTTCTTCATTGTTCTTGTTGAACCATTGTTATTTCTTCATTTGTTCAATTAAAAAATGTCAATGAAAAGTAAAACAAAAAATTGCCCCATGGGATATAATATTCAAGATCAATAAATAAAAAAAATAAATTCGTTACGTTTCTCACGTTCTTCAAATTCATTATCCATGAGTGAAACAATAGACGATTAGTTAAAAAGTGTAACTATCTGTAAGTGATCAAGTGATTCGATTAATAAATATCAACTACATTCACAATTGTTCTCCAAAATAAAACATCCAAATTCACAAATCAACATTCTTGCACTTCAGCTGCGCATAGCAGCAGCTGGCAACGATCCTATTAAAAAATAAATATTTTAAAACTCTTCTCAACGTCTGAATTACATCCAGGACGTAACAACATATATTTTTTTTACTGTTCCAACTTACTCCTATAATTAATTCAAACATGCTTATTTTTCGAAATAACTAATATTTGTTTGTTTGTTGCTGATATAGTTTCATCTATCCGCAGCTCTAGCCTAATGCACATTTCTAATAACGGCACGAGGATGGAGAAATGAGGATTCATTTTTTTAAATTAAAGTGTTAGCCAATTGACTACTCTTGATATGCTCAATGAAAATCCATAATTACTCCACGTTTATAATTATTAGTTGATTCCACAGTTGTTATTGAGAAATTTCTATATTGAAAAATTAGTTTCATTAGAAACATCGCTTCAAACAGTAAATTTAACACATGCGCAATACACATACTCTGGATATAAGTATTTAGCTAATAAAATTGTTCATGAAACAAAAAAAAGCAATTCGAAGGGAGAACAAACGTCATTTATACGAGAACAATCATATTTGGATATTTATTATTCAATAATGACAACAATATATTGAAATTACAATAGGGGGGCTCATTCCCCAGACAGCAAAAAATATTGCAGCAATATTACTTTGCAATATTAAATCTTGCAGGGAATAATGCTACAATATTGCTGCAACATTGCTATGTCCGCCTCTTTGTAACTTGCAGGAATATTGTGGGAATATTACACCCAATATTGCAGCAATATTGCGAGTGTTGCATGGATATTGCAGGGATATTGCATGGATATTGCAGGGATATTGCAGTAATATTGCAAGTGTTGCATGGATATTGCAGGGATATTGTAGGAATATTCAATATTGTCTTAAGTCTTTATAATTGATTCGACACATCAAATGTAATTGCATAATGTATATTTATTTTAAATTTCTTAATTCTCACTTCCATATTTTGTTAATTTATTTCATGTACCAATATTTAAACAAATTTATATAATTAAAAAATAAAATTAAAGATTAATATATCGTCCCCTTTCTGGGTATATCTCGTAACTACAAAATCGTAATTTTTCAGGAATCAATAAAAACAGTTTTTAATATCGAAAATACATAAATATTAATAAAAAATATCAAATTCAGACGATATTTTCGTGTCAATTTATAAAGATAAACGAAAATTTCATGATTGTCATTGGCAATCAATAGCTAGATTCAAAACAACGTTCAACTTTGCAAAGGTTCCAATTTTCTACATCTTCAGGTAAATTAGCAGCTTTTATCAATTTCTCTAATGTATTTAGTGATTTAATATGGCTTGGCCACAAACTTTCATCTTTCATCTCATTCAACCAGCAGGTTGGAATAATTTGTAATCCGTCCTCAAATTGAGCGATTGTATATTTTTTTTTTAGATTTGTATTCATCATATACCTGAAAAAAAGTCATGAAGAATGATAAAAAATATTTATGTCTACTTCTACATAGTAATTTCACGTCAATTTACATTTTGTACTCACCGTTTTTCTATGAAAACACTAAACAAATATTTTTTTGGTTTCTGGACACGTGTTTAATGCAGTGGGTTATGAGGTTATATAAAATCATGTATTTTTAATGACACACTTCCATATATTATAATACTATAATAATTTTTTAGATCACTTGTACTTTGTGTAATTGTTGCGTTGCACGTAATTAAATTATTATATATAGAATCACGTTGTGATGTTCATTAATTTACTGTAATTAATAATTGTAAAAGCAAGAAAAAGCACGTTGTACTCGTAGAAGCCGGTAGCAATAAGTATCGATTCTCTATCATAGAGAAGATAGAGAGAGACGGCTAGCGATGCGTCGTCGACAATAATGCATGTGCATCATGCACAGTGCATGCGAGTCTTGCGCAGTCGACAAGCCTGTGTGAGTAGACGCACAACATGTCTCAAGTCGAATATTATTTTTTTATGTAAATGCTACATGTAGTGAAGACAGTAAATGTATTTATGAATAATAAAAATTTTCATTCTTGATATCATCATTCCACTTTTTATTTATTTACGAGTCAAGTTAAAATTTTTTTGCAGCAATATTGCAGGGATATTGCGTGAATATTGCGAGTGTTGCATGGATATTGCAGGAATATATTTAATATTGTCTTAAGTCTCTATAATTGATTCGACACATTAAATGTAATTACATGATGTATTTATTTTAATTTTCTTAATTCTCACTTCCATATTTTGTTAATTTATTTCATATAACAATATTGAATGTCATTTAAGCCTTATCAAATTTATATAATTAAAAAACAAACGAATTTTTAACACGACTTATTCTTATTCACTGAAATATTGCAGGGATGTTGCTGCAATATTCACATTGCAATATTGCCACTGGAATGTTGCAGGAATATTGCTGCAATATTTGGAATATTGAGCAAGGTTCGCAACATTGCTGCAATATTTCATGCTGTCTGGGTCTTTATTTTGTTTTTCATTGATTTTCTTTAATTGAATAAATGAAGAACAATCAATTATTTAACAAGAAAAATCAAGAACAAACGACGAACTAATGATTTGGAGAAAAAAAAAATTGGAAAATTGAAAAAAAAATTTTTTGGGGAGACTTACTTCCTGGAACCCTCTTTATGCCGCTGGCCGCTGAACAAGCAACACCGCACGTGTGCTCTGCTATATTACTGAAGACTTTTTTCTACATTATCGCGCGCCAACTAGTCACCAGCATTTTTAACTGTTTCACGCCGCGAATAAAATAAATACCTGTAAAACCTAATCCACAACATCTCAAACTAAATATTATTATAGTCGAAATACCTATTGGAATTTTACCTGGGGGCGGAGCCTATTCCAGAGAATATTCAATATGGCGGATAATAAGCACTATCTAATAAACCCATATGCAAGGTTTCATTTTTTTCATTAAAATGTACATTTTCGAGCAAGAAATTTGTCGTTGGGGTGAAACAAATCCTAGCAAACGTAATTACATCGAAAGTAAAAAAATCGCGAGTGCCGGACATATAGTGAAATGTGGAAAACTGAGCGAAACAAATAATAATAATGAGATTAGATTTGTTGCATTTTGCATGCAAACATCAAGGGTATATTCCGATATCTATTTGGTTGGTCTGAATTTTTTTTCTGAGATTGGTACACTTGCCATCTCAACCGGCGCCTTGTGTTCCGAATCGATAAACAAAAAACAGCTGTTCAACAGAAACGCATAAGTGTAGACACTTGTCATAAGTAGATTGAAATTTTATAATAATTTAAAATAAATATTAAGTATAAACATATAAGGATTGTTAAGTGGTTATTCAATGTTTTCATATATGTATATATGTTCTTGCGGAAAAAATAATAAAATTAAAAACTCAAATAAAATAAGAAATCAGTGGCTGAAATAAAAACTTTTTTTTTTTTTTAGTGAAATTATATAAAATTAATATTTATTCAATCATGGCAGAAATATTTTTATTAGAAGGAATGTTATCATCTTCTAGTAGTGATAGTGACAATGATGGGTCCATTGATTTGGAAAGTTAGGATGATATATTTGCAGATGATGATGAAAATCATTAATGTTACCTTTTGCGTCCTATTCCTATAGTTCCTACATTTCACCCACTTCATCTTTTAATGATAAAACGTAATTTGCTGTATTCATCGTTATATTATTTAAGATAATAATTTGTTATTAATAATCGTCAAGCAGTAAATACTTAGGATGATGAACCAACCAAATCGACAAATAGTTCTAACTGCTGAACAGCTATTTTTTGTTTATCGATTCGGAACACAAGGCGCCGGTTGAGATGGCAAGTGTACCAATTTCAAAAAAAATGATCTGTGGCACTCGGGGACTGCCGCGGTAAAGCTTGTGACGATTTTCGTCCAGGCGGCGCCAATTAGGCGTGTCAGTAGTAGGGATAGGTGCGTATGCACCTATTCTAATGATGCATTGAGGCGACAGTGAACGACACTGTTGATCGGGGCTGTGAGTAATAAGGACGTGTTAGTACGTGTAGAGTTTGGGCGCCATTGCGTAAGAGGCGATGGGAGATCGTGACACTGCGTAGCGACAAACGCATGGAGGACGCTGAATAAAGAAAGCAGATGATCATCAGTCAAGGTAGCTGGTGTTGATGGTGCAGTAGAGGATGCTGTTGAGGATGTTGGAGCTGCTGTAGATGCGGAGGTAGCTGAGGATGAAGCTGAGGAAGCTGTAAAAGTGCAGTGAAATCGTGCTGTATGTGTGTGCTGTAATGTGTGATATGAGAGTGCGTGAGAACCCCTGTAGAAACCCCCCCCCCCCTGTCGGGTAATATTGTATGAGAAGAATGCTGCGAATCTATCACGTACGCTAAGTATGAGAATCCACGAATTTATAAGAGAAAGACAATTTAGAATTATTATATCAATTTAAATTATTATATTGTTATTATTTTGGTTATGCATGAAGAGCGTGCTATACTGGAATGTGAAGGGCGAAATATTATTTTCATTTATAATATTATTTTCAATATTATTGAATAAAAGAACATTTTTTTGGTTTGAAATATAAATAACTTCTCCCGGGTTATTTATTTATTATTATTTGAACGGGAGTGGCATCCCTTGTGTTGTGTTGCTGTGGAGGTTGCTGCCGATTATTAATTAAATCATTATTTTTAAATATTGTGCGCGGCGCCTAGAAAACGCCACGTCACAAGCTATTGCATAGCATTTTTTATCAACTTATGCAATTATAATTATTTATTTATTTTATTTAAGCAGTATACACGCATACGCCTAGTCGCACGCACACAAACACCGTGCCGAAGTCTGCCGAACTGAAACGACGTTAGACGATGCACCGGTGTGCCGGTCGGAGTGGGGGGCGTTAGGTTTTTTTCGTTACGGAATTTCTTGATTCGGTCGCCGCGCTCAAAGCCCGCGATAAAAGCTATACAATAGCTTAAAAAAATTCAGACCAACCAAATAGATATAGGAATATAGACCAAATCTGAAGAATAAACCCCATGAGATTAATTGTTCAGTATCATGTGATGGGAAAATATTATCAATGGTGTGCATTTTCACTTGCTTTACTCTTACAATTAGGAATTGCGCAGTATGATCTCGTCTTCTTCATTTTCCTATGATATTTGGAAATTTCAAAGCCGTAACATAAACATATTACCAATATCGTGTTCTTTATGAGACTGCAAAGCCGGGGCAAGTATACGGTTTCCGTGGCGCCGCCAAATGACGATGCATTTTCGTAGAACTCGACGAAATAAGACGTTTTTGAAGAATAAAAAATTTCGATATCTCGCTTAGTTTTCGAGATATCGAAGCTTCAAAATTTTTTTTTTTCATTTTTATTTCTACGTTATGTTTGATATTTTTCGACGAAATGAGACTTTGTCAAGTCTTATTTTGTCGAGGAAGGTATGGATGTAAACAAATGATCTATATGTACGCCTTAAAACAAATTTAACAGTCACAATCGCACTAGGAAATGAAAATCAAACTATAAATGTAAGAAGACACAAGATTCCTGAAATTAAAAATTTTGTGTTTACATACTATTTGTTTACATTTAGGAATCTTATACCCCAAGTGGGGGAAATCTTATACCCCACTTGAATACAAGAAGAATATGAACAGAAAATGCACTACGTACACGATTTGTTTACATATAAATTCATATTTGATATTTTCGATCATTGTAGTGTTGTCTTCAGTAACAAGTGATCTATCTATATTTCGTTTTGAGTTAAACTTTTTGCAAGGCACAAAATGTCAGGTAAACATCCATCATTACATAAAGATTTGGATAATTTTAATGTCTATGTATCTTTTAACAAGTTAATTGGTAGTGAAGATCAAACTATTTCTTTTTTAGAAGAAATAGGCTTGATACCTTGACGCAATTGATGATACCTCCTCGTGGTGCGATCTAGGCAGTCATAAATTTTTTCATAAAATGTTTTATCATTTCATAAATCAATTTATCATTGGCGAAATCATCGAAATTAATTTTAATTTGTTTCTGGAAAATACTATCTTCAAATTTATTCAAGCCCCCCCCCCCCCTCCCCCCCGGAGCTCCGCCCCTGGACCCCACTCTATATTTACACACATACACATACACACTCACACACATGCGTACATACATACATACATACGTACAGATTGTTTGTTCACATCGAAATATCGAAATGAGACTTAACAAAGTGTTATTTCGTCGAAAAATATCGAACATAACAGAAATAAAAATGAAAAAAAAAAATTTTGAAGCTTCGATATCTCGAAAACTAAGCGAGATATCGAAATTTCTTATTCTTCAAAAACGTCTTATCTCGTCGAGTTGTACGAGAATCAATTGTCATTTGGCGGCGCCACGGAAACCGTATAATCCCCAAAGCCGGTCTTGGAGAAAAGTGCAAGCATATTTTTGGAACGCTTTTTTATTGCACATTGTAAGTAGTGTAATGATCATTCTGAAAGCAGTTGACATCTGTCATTTTTACATCTATGACTGTTAACTTACTTTTAATTGATGTAAAAATGTAAAATAATTCCGCCGGATTGATTTAAATACACTGCCAATGTTGTCATGTACTGACGTAAAATGCAGCTGGAAAAAAGATCATAAGAGAATATTGGAAACATACATACCACGACCATTAAAAGAGCATAGTTGTTTTTGTAAAAAAAAGGAAATGGAATATATGGCAACACCAGCACACAAATTGAAAATGCAGGACATTTTAAAAAACAAATGATATATTTTGAGTTAATTTAATAAATGTCATGACAATTTTATCTCTCAAACTCATTCTCACTCTTAAATCATTCTTACTTATGTAAAGTACCGATGTCAAATTCTCTATGCATGTCAAAATTTCAAAATTCTCGATACCAGTCATCGTGCTTAGTTGTGCATCGTTTTTTATACAATCAGTAAACTTATACACTAGTTCACCACTTTGCACTTGTACTCCAATGTCTCGTGAATCATTTTCAATCGTTGCTTGCACTCCGACGTCTTCACTCATGGAAACTTTTGGGAGAATATTTGCAGCATTCCCTTCAATCACCATCTGCACCATTTCAAAATCTTTTCCTGCTTCAGTTGTTGACTGGACACTCTCAGATATTTCAATGTCTTTTTGCATCGGCTCTGGAACGTTGTTCTCATATCTCTGTTTTGTCTCTGCATTAAGAGCTCGCATTTCCACCCTGGCATGTCGCTTTTCATTCCTTTCATTTCTCTCCTTATTGATGATAGGAAGATGTAACGATGCAATTGCATCAGATTTTAGTTTTCTTCGCTGATTTCGAACACCTGAAATGCACAAACAAAATTTACTTCCATAATTTTTGATAAACATTACACGAAAACATGCTTTCAAGTATAAGCATAACCTCATTCAGTTGTACCATTTCCACAATAGTCAGCTGCTGTAAAATGTCGTGAACAGACTAGATCATTGGGGCCATGGTTCGGAATATTTGTTACTCTTTTCCACTGAGAATACAAGTCAACTTTTTCAACATCACCAGAGTAATTTGTCACATTAACTTTGTATTTATCACTCGGAAGGAAGCGATGATAACTTAAATCGGCATTTTCACTTGCTTTACTCTTACAATTAGGAATTGCGCAGTATGATCTCGTCTTCTTCATTTTCCTATGATATTTGGAAATTTCAAAGCCGTAACATAAACATATTACCAATATCGTGTTCTTTATGAGACTGTTTTTTATCCTCCATTATCGATTAGTTCGCCGAAATGCCGCCAGTGCCGCATGACCAAAGTAAAATCCCAATAAATACATCAAAATGCTGGGGGTCGTCCCCAACCAATCACATTTATGGAAATAGCCATAAAATAAAAGACCAACCTACTCGAGAAAATAATGACCAATAGAAACGAGTCCGTATGGGCCGGGATAAAATTCGCCCCCAATTAGAATATTATAAAAATTTTAAAAAATCTGAAAAAGTCAGTTCTCCGACGATCATCATAAAGAAAAGTACTCTGATTTTCAAAGGCAAACTTATAAGTTTTCCGATCAAGTATCAACATATAAGTTCATCGTGATTGAGGAAATAGTCTCTCCAAATATAATTGAATTTAAGTTTTCTACGGAACATCAGAATAAATAACTCATAGTCAATATATATAAAATCATTGAGTTTTATTCAATAAAAACGCCACATCACGTTTCCGAAGTTAAATGAAATCGAGCGAAGTTGAAGTTCTCGCTCAGTAATAAAAACCCGAGAGTGATATTGTGCGCGATTTATTTTGATTTAAATGAAATAAATTGATTGGAATTTTCATTTGTTCACATAAATCATAATACTATAAATGTTATTAAATAAATAAAAATAGAGTTATTATCGATTGGTTGAATATCAAGTGAATAAATTTTAATTCAAGTTCATGTCAGTGTAATTAAGTGAATAAATAGTAATTATTTTAAATTTGAACTGGATTACAATAATCATCTTTTGAAAATACTACTAACGAACACCTTTTCATATCCACTAGTTCTTGCATCGAATCTACATCTCGAGAAGAAATCAATTTTCTATTAGGATTTTACTTTGGTCGTGCGGCACTGGCGGCATTTCGGCGAACTTATCAATTATAGAGGATAAGTAGCAGTTTCATAAAGAAGAAGTAACTCGTTACATGTTTATGTAAATAATATAATTGTTAAGGACTTTTAAATTTTCAAATATCATTTGTTCATTATTAACATTAATGTCAATAGTTTTTATCATGTGGATTTATCATTGGTATTGATCTAAAAAATCATTATAGTATTATAATATATGGGAGTGGGTAATTATAAATAAATTTTCATTGTGAAATTTCATCATTTGTTTCATGAAAGAGACAAATTCAAGATATTTTGTAAATAAAAATATTCATAAGTTAATGTTAATCAAATATAAAGTTATTGACTTTATCATCTTTGTGATTATTTATCATTATAGAAGCATATACTATCCAACCAGTCAAAACACCATATAGTTAATTATAAATTCATAATTTTACATTGAATTTTGATCAAAGTTTTATAATGCTTCATATTTGTGGTTATTAGTGTGCAACTGGAGTTGAAGAGGAACAAAGAAATGATACTAAATAAATATATTTTTATGTAAAACAAATATTCATCTTAATCAAATATTCGTATTTTTTTTTTCTACTTGTATTAAAAACACCAAAATTACTTCAAGGACAGTTTGTCGTTATTTAAGATGAGAGATACGTTATTTAGATTATCTGCAACTGGATTATGTCTCCCTCTTCTGAAGTTTAAAAAACAAAGAACAAATGTTGATACACTTTTCAAATAAATGTACATCAAGCAATGATCAATTTGTAGCTCCTATGAACGAAGTAACATATGTGGGTTCATTACTTACGCATGTTGTGCCAAAGCAGAATTTACACAAGAATTTTTGAAAATTTCCTGCATTTTCAATTTTTGTGCTGATGTTACCATATATTCAATTTCCACTTTTTTACGAAAACAACTATACTCTTTCAATGGTCGTGGTATGTATGTTTCCAGTACTTTTTTATGTACATTTTAATAAAAAAAAAAAAACGAAACCTTGCATGTCTGTGTGTTTGAGTTTTTGCTATTTTGAGATTGAAAATGCCGGTAGATGTTTCAATGTGGTAGAATTAAAAAAATGTGACAATGAGATTAAAAATTATATTGTTGTTTATTTATAAAAGACACTTTGGTTGATATCACAGATTTTATAATGATGATGTTATCGATGATAAAGTTTATTTGTATGAATGAGTGAGATGTATGTTTAACTTAATATTCACGGGATTGTATTAATCGTCGTGAATGATTATACAAATGGCGGTATGCCGAAAACCCGAAAACACGTGGCGTCGCACACAATGCCCAATCAATAATTGTATTAATATATTGATTGCAATCGGATATTGCTCACTTGTTGAGTTGAATTGTGTCTAATGCGTTGCACTAAATTACATATGTTGATTTTTTATCACGTTGTGATTGTACTTTCAATTATAATATTGAATTTGTAAAACGAATAAGCACGTTGCACTTGTTGAAGCCGGTGGTTCGATTAATAATGGATTCTCTATCATAGAGAAGATAGAGAAGGACGGCTAGAGATGCGCCGTCGACCAAAATGCATGTGCATGTGAATCTCGCGCCGTCGGCAAGGCTGTGTTAGTAGGCGCACAATGCACTGCGCATGTAACACGACAGTGGTAGTGTGTGCATGTGATCTTGCGCAGGCAGCAAGCTTGTGTAAGCGCGTGTGTGTAACATCTCGCGCAGGTGTCTTGAATGTATGTGTGTGTATATGTAATGTCCCAATGACCCATATATCATCAATCCTGAACACTGTGGTGGTTTTCCAATTACCGCACAAAAGCGCACAATGCAGCATTGTGCGCAGCATCGGGTGTTCCAACTTCCAACGTCAGCAACGGCTCGCACCGACGAGCACTTAAAAAAGCTGTGCTCGCCGGTGTAATGCGCAAGTGGTACTGTTATATCCCCAGTATAGGGATATATGTTTAAGCATAGAATAAGTAGACTATAAGAAACTACACTTTAAGCGAAGGTATAAATAACGTTTATACCTATAAATATAAGTAAGATAAACGAGAACTACGATCGTTATTAAAGAATCCTATCAAATAATTAGACGATTGAACTCAATTAATTAATAATTAAATATCTGTACACATTTAATGAACATTCAACGAACATGGCAATTAACGTATGGAATATAAAATAATTTAATTACGCAACTAAAAACTTGAACTGACATATACCGTACGCTATAATAAATAAAAGCAGTATAAAATGAATACCAGGAAATATCGAGAAAAACTAACAGACTCTCACTTGAAATCAGAGCTCAAACAAAATAATAAATATTCAAACACTATCGCTCTTAGAAACAACAGAAATAAACATTAAATCGAAAATGCACTTTTATATACTCTAAATAATGCACATGCGCTAAACATAAATGTCAAACATTTTAAATAAATATCTTTTTATATATATCTTAATACAAAAACGAATTCTATAAGTTAAACAGAACACTACCCAATAAAGGTAAGGGTACCATTCGGGAAATAAATAAGAAATAATATACCTCAAAGAAAGTACCCGATGAAATATGGATGACATACACGAATAAAAATTAGTAGTATATAACTATGATAAATATATATGAAATAAACATAACACTTATAGAATTACTTATATCAAATAAAATCTCTTCCATTTCATCTTGAAAACCAATAGAATCAAATAGAATGAAAATAAAACAGGAAAGGGAATTGTTTGAATAAAACCAACCAATGATAAAGTTACTTGGACCGTGAGAAACTTTGATTTCTCCTTTCATCTAAAACTTCATCATCTAATAACTAAATTGAAATAGAAAAATCAGTTCTCCGTCAGACATCAAATCGATTAGTTCTCCGACGATCAACGAAAAGAAAAGTTCTCTGCTGATCATCAGATCGATTAGCTATCCAAGATTACTTGAAGTCTAAGTTTTATAATAAATAATTCGCAGTTGATCTATAAAATCAATAAATTTTACTATTCAAGTACAAACGGCATATCACGTTTCCGGGGTAAATAAAATTTAGCGAAGTTAAAGTTCTCGCTCAGCAATACGAACCCGAGAGTGACATTGTGCGCGATTTGTTTCGTTTAAAATAAAATGAATTGAAGATAATAAACAAACAATAAATTAATCGATCGGAGTTCTCATTAAATAAGTTCTAGTATTATAAACATTATCAAATAGATAAAAATAGAATTATCTTCAATTAGTTAAATGTTAAGTGACTTGAAGTTAATTAAAGTTTCATTCTTGTGTAACTAAGTGAATAAATAATAATATTAAGTTCAAATCTGTGTCACGTAAAACATTCATTTTCAACCCGCTAACGACCATCTTCACAATTTCACTAGTTTCTGAAAAGAATCTACTTTTCCGAAGAACAATAAAATTCCTACAATTCAACAAAACAAACAATAAATATAGTAAGGTCGACCAAAATACTTCCGAACAACGCAGTGATTGACCCTCAACCAATCTAGGAGCAGAGGCGGCAACTACAAATGAGGAATCAACATCAAGGTAAGCCTCTCTCCATAGTTCGCGTGTTCCAGGACGTAACAGTACCAACAAGTTAATGTTATATCCCCAGCGTAGGGATATATACATATATATATTACTATATACGTTAAGCATAGAATAATTAGATAATAAGAAATTAAGTTTTAAGAAATGAATATTACACTTATATTCATATAAGATACACATATATGTATAAGTTACAATAACGAGAACTACCACTGATAAAACAGAACTCTACAGTTACCAGAAAATTAACTTACACCATAATTGCAATATAAAAAGAAATAAATTTATAACATTAAAATTAAAAGAAATATAATATCAAAAATATAAAAATGTATTTTCAACAAAAAATGATAACGCATGCATTAGATACGTTTGACAAATAGCTCGACAAATTCCTTCGCTATCCAATAGACAAATAAACCTATGTAAATAAAACAATCATTTTCTCACGCAATTCGAAAAGCAAAAGAAAACTAGATAAAGTCCTCAAATAAAATGATTACGCAAGAAAACGCGTCTTATAAAAAAATCAATAAATAGAATTTCTGAGAAATGAATAAATCCAAAATAAATAGTAAAACACATATGAAGAAAATGGAATTTCTAAAATCAATAGTGCATTTCCGTAGTTGATAAAAATATATAACACCTGAGTAAATAAGTTTACAATATCGTTCGATTCATTATCGCATAAAAGAAATTGTATCACAGTTCTTAGAAAAGTTAATGCATCAAAATGCTGGGGGTCGTCCCCAACCAATCACAGAGATGAAAATAGCCGTAAGACGAAGGACCAACCTACATGTAAAATAATAACCAATAGAAACTTATTTTTTTGAATCAGGAGGTGAAAAACCCTCCCCTAATTAAAACTTATAAAAACCCAAATTAACTCTGAAAAGTTAGTTCTCCGACTAGATCAATCTCGAACAGATCTATTACAATTTTCAACTGACAGTTCTCTGATCAAGTATCTTCTTAAAAATGATTGTTTGATACACAAGTTTTTAACTAATTAATAAAGTCGCATAGTGCCGAGTTTAAATCGAGTAGAGTACAGTTCCTACTCAGAATATACTCGAGAGCGATAATTATCCGCGACGTTCGCGAGAAAAATTACTGTCGAATAAAGATATAAGAAATAATTAAACAAGTCGGAGTTCTCGTTTAAAATTAAATAAAGATAGAATAACTAACAGAAATCAAGTTAATAATTTTTATTTGTTAATTCATCATCGATATTATTATTAAATAAGTAAGCCATTGAACAATTTTGTGAAGTGCAAATAATTAAATAAATAAGTGATTTAAATTTAAATCGTGTTCATAAACATTATTCATTTACCGCCAATCCGAACATCTTCACAATTCCACTAGTTTCCGTTTCGAATCTACATCTCTAGAAACGAACAAATCCCTATAAAATAAATTATTATAGTGAGGTTGGCATCAATTACGCTGGAGCATCGCAGAGATTGGCTCTCAACCAATCTGGAGCAGAGGCGCCCGACCACGAACAACGTAATTCAACAAGGTAAGCCTCTCTCGACGAAATCGCGCACTCCAGGACGTAACATTAACATAAAATTTGAAGATTTTTTTTCAATGAGTTGGCATAATTGATGTTTATTTTGTTGTTTTCATTATTTGAAGATTATACGTACTTTATTATTATTTTTGGCAAATGTTTATTTTTGCAATCAGACTATTGAAATAAAGTGTAATATTATTTTGAGCAATCATCTATGAAGCATCAGGTATAGCAATTACTTTCAATGCATATTTTCTTTTTTTTTAATGAATTACTGTAAAACTTGAGTTAATTGAAATTCTTTCTATCATTCAATTATTAAAAGGTCAATTCATTTTTCAGATTTTTATTTTTGTGAGCATTGCGATAATGTAATTGAGAGCCTATCTGCAGCTAGTACACATAAATGTTTCCTTGATCACAAGAACATTTATGCTTCTGACGCAGATATAGTCACGTTTTATTTGTGGTATCAGAAGAAAGTGAAAAACGTAAGTATTTGTTGAAGTTTTGAATTGACAATGGCAATTAATATCTAAAATTCATACTCTTAAATTTATAGCTGACACTGATGATAACTTGGATGAAGAGCCTGGTGATCCTGAAGACTCATCATCATCCAATAATCAACAAAAATGTATGCACAGTACTTTTAATGAGTCGTTTTCATACATTAATTATTGACATTTAATTACAGGTACTTTATGGACTAGGCAATCCACTTTGGCTATGCTGAGTTTATATGAAGCCAATTTGCATTTAATTAAAAATTCTAGCAATAAGACAAATGCGTGGAAACAGATTTCAGAAGGCCTCAAAGGTTTCAATATACAGGTAAACAAATGTTGACATTTTTCTATTTTTACTAATTTTTTTAAAATGGAAATCGAATTATACATTTATAGATGACAGAGAATCAAGTCCGGTGGAAATTTTGTGGTTTAAATTTGAAATATAAAGAATGCTTGGATAACAATCGTCAAAGTGGGAGGGCTCACATTACGTTTGATTATTATGATTAATTCGAAGAAATTTTCCACAAAGAAAAAAATGTATCTGATTCTCATTCATTGTCTTCAACAATTTTACCAAAAAATCTTAAAAAAAGACAAAACCGTGAAGCATCTGAAATAGAAAAACCTACATCTAAAAAAAAAACAAAGTAATAGAAGCTAGTTGCAGTGGATATAAGTCAACGTCATCTGAGGGGAATGCAAAGCCAGTGGAATGTAGTAATAAAATAATAAAATCCACGGTGCAAAACCGATGTATTGAGTTACTACAAAGTTTTCAAGAACAACAAAAATCTCGAGATGAGAAATTATCAAAATATTTAAAGGATAAACAAAAAGAAATGGAAGTAAAAAAAAAGGCAGTAGAAGTTCGTGAAAAAGAAATAAAAATGAAAAAAGAATTAGCTGCGGAAAAATTAAGATTTAATGAGAAGAAACATGAAGACTGGTTGAATATAAATTATTAGCTAAGTTTCTAAAAACTAATTCTGATAGTGAAGATTTAGATTCTTAAATAACAATATTTTTTATAAAGTTGTATGTTTATTAAGATTTTATAGTATACTTGATAACTTTATGTTTTCATGAATAAAAAATGTTTTATAATTTAATAAATTTTCGTTCATTTTTTTCATCTTTCTATATATTATTATGTACAAATTCATGATATAAAATTTACAATTTTTAACTTTCCACTGAGAATGTGATGAATTTTCAAAATTCTGGAAATTTTTATTTTAGCTCTAATTCTAAAGTTGATTTTTCATCAAATCTCGACGTTGTGAAGCACTTGGAATAAACTCTGATTAGTGATGTCTTGATTTCTATTTATGAAAAAAAATTTGATTGATTCGTTCGGGAAAAATAACTGCTGAAGAACTTTGCAAATAATTTTTCTAACATAACATTGAAGTTCCGACCGCTTATCTTGTATTGTAATTTACTTTTATTGAATTATAAATCAAGCTATCGATCAGGAAACAACTCTCCAAACAATGCCGTTCTGCGATCTGCACCCAAGTTCCTATTTTCTTCTTGTTCTTCATCATTAGGCTCTTCTAAATAATTACCAACGTTTATATTGCCTTCTTCGATTTCATTAAAATAGTCATCATCATCGATGCAGTAATTGTGCAAAATGCATGCAGCTGTTACAATTTCCGTTATAAATGATATTTCTCTGTATTCAGTGAAGAATTTGATTCTTCGGAAACGACTTTTCAGCAGTCCAAAAGCTTTCTCGACTGCGATTCGTGTAGATGAGTTTAAATAATTAAATTCTCTTTGTTGCGCAGTTAAATGACCATTGTCACGAAATGGTGGAACAAGCCATGATAGTGATGGATAAGCGGAATCACCAATTAAAAATGGTGATCTTCTCAACACTCTAGCATCATGCAAAGATCTTGGTTCACCACAGTAAATATTTGTAAACTTCATATTAGAATCAACAACAGCTTGCAGATTTATTCAAAAATATTTTTTCCGATCACAATAATCGGCTGAATTTTCAGAAGGCTTCGTAATACTTATATGTGTACAATCAATTGACCCCAAAATATAAGGTATATTTTTTTTGGAGCGAAAACCTTCACAAGTCCTTATTACAGCATTATCAGTTTGTGGCCATTTAATTATATCATCCAATTTTGTTAAAATCCATTTGGTTACACGTCGTATTACACAAAATGTTGATGAAATTGAAATATCAAAAATATTAGAAATTATCCGTAATAATGGTTCTGTATTGGCAATAAACCATAAAAAAATCAAAAAACTTATTTCGGCACTGATTGGTTTCATTCCAAAATTATTGACAGGAATGAAATTAGATCTTTCCAATTCACCTGCAATAGAAGTAGTTAGTATTCAATAGCATGATAATTTATTTGATAACCATTTGATATATACACGTACCTATCAAATTATATGCAGTCCTTCGTGAAAGTCGAAAATGCTCTCTAAATTCTACGTCACTCCAAGATTTTACGATTGAGAGATAATCTTCTACTCGCTGTTTTTTATTACCTGTCACTAGATATTGAATTAATGGTGCAAATAATACATCAGCTTGATCGTCGTAAAAATTTTCAATTAAAATATCACTTAATGAGGAATTACTTGATTCATGCAAAGAGTTATCATCACTTGAATCATCATCATTATCATCTGGATAAGATGATTCCATTAAAAAAAAAAAAAATGTTTTTATAACTCATCCTGAAACTTGATTTAAACAAAATTGGAAAATTAATAAATATATACAATTAGTAAATAATATTAGACGAAATACTTCTATGCCACATTTTTTTTATTTACATATGTGATGAATTGTTTACACTGGTTTACACACCACATATTACTTGTGTAACAGTGTAATAAAGATTGTCAAACCGACGAATTTTTCTCGAAAATCTTAGGAGAGACTATGGCACTCTGTTGTCGCATTTAAAAACTAATCTGTTCCAACTAAACCTTTGCTAATGCGACATTGTGCGGCACTGTGTCGCACTGTGCTTCCGTAATTGGAAAACTACCTGTATCGGCTACTGCAACTTATCCACCATATTGAATATTCTCCAGAATAGGCTCCGCCCCTAGGTAAAATCCCAATAAATAACTTATTATAGTAAGGTTGGCATCAGTACTTTGGAGCAACGCAGTGATTGACTCTCAACCAATCCGGAGCAGAGACGGCAGCTACAAATGCCCAAAATCTCACGAAGATAAGCCTTTCTCTCTATAATTCGCGCACTCCAGGACGTAACATACCCGGCATTAGCCGAAAGAATTTTTTCGCCACTATTCGTTCGCCTAATGTGTACCCGGCCTAATGCATGAAAGTGCTCTTTGAGTAATGTAAATTGTAAAGTAGAACAGAGCACTTTCTTCTAGTGGGCACAGAGCATACTGAATATTTTTATTCGTTATAAAAAATCGGTCAAGGTCACAGTGAACCTAAGTATGGCCAAAAGTTCTCAATGTCATAGAACGCGAAGGCTTTCGATCAAAATTCACATTACGAATTTGATCAATTGAATAGTTACATTAATAAAATTAATATAATATATATTATAAAATACCGTTTTCTGATATTAATGTGCATATAACCTATAAAACGTAACGATAATGAATGGAAAACAATCATTGCAGAAAGCAATTGCTTCATTGCAATCGCCAGCAGTTGTAGCATTCGGTAATGCATTATTGGATGTTGTTGTTACCATTCGTGGTGATGAACTCTTAGAAAAATACAAACTCAAAGGCGATAATGAAATTGAACATCCTGAAGACGTAATTCAGCAAATTCTCGCCGATCTTCCGACAGAGTCATTATTTTATATAACATCAACTATTGATTAAATTAATTGAATTTTTACAGTTTTTCATTAATTGACTCATTTTTTAGTTGGGATCAAAGAGTTGCACCAGGCGGATGCGCGCAGAACACTGCCAGAATTTTACAATGGCTTTGTGGTGGGTCAAGCATTCCTCCCGTTGTTATATTTTGTGGTGGTATTGGTAATGACTCGAGAGGAACAATGGTGGAGAAAATGGTGAAAGCTGCTGGAGTTCAAACTCAGTAGGTCTTGGTTTAATGGACATACCTATTTATGTTCATCAAATATTCACAACTTATTTCACTACAAATTGTGAAGAAATGCATAATATTGTTATTGAATTCTAAGAATCATCTATAACTTTTAGATATGCAGTTCATCCTGAACTTCCAACTGGCATTGCTTTATCACTTTCACGAGATTCGTCTCGAAGTTTAATTGCCAATTTAGGAGCAGCTGGTGTTTTCACTTTATTGGATTTAGAAAAGTGCAATTTACCACTGGAGAATTTGAAAATAATATACATCGAAGGTTTCTTCTTGACACATGGACTAGATGTTGCTAAAGAGATCATCAAATTAACTCAGGACAAAAGTGCAATTATTGCATTCAATATCAACGGAGAGTACATGGTTGAAGTGAGTTCTACCACATATTTAAATTATTAAAATTTTTCGATAGTGTATATTGCTGGATACTCTCTCCAAAAAAAAAGTTTTTATACGATCGGATATTAATTTATATAATATTAGATCGACACAATTTTAATGTAGATCAATAACTGATAAACTAATGGCATGATTATTATTATGGTTAGTAACTGGTGCATGTATAGAAAACTTTAAAAAAAAAAAAGAAAAAAAGGCGCCAAGTTCTTATAGACAAAAACATTGAATTGCAAAAATTACTTTGACTATTTCACTCGCTTCAAATTGGACCAATGAGAAGCTCTCATTTCCAATGGAATTGCTGTATTTTAGTGCCAAAACTCTAGGTTATACATAACAAATGAAAAATTGTCGCAAATAACAACTAATGAGTAGAGGAAAGTTTTCTACTGATAATTTTTCTTTTGTTTTTTGACAGCCAGATCTACGTTGCTATGAACGAATCCATAGCACATACGATAAGGCAGTCTTTGACATTTCATAAAATATATTATATTATGCTCTGGAAATAGTCATGTCGAATTTCGTTCGAGTCAAAATTTTGCGGAAAAAATTTTCTCTTTTTTTTCAGGTTCGTTGCTTTTTGTCTATTTTTCTCGAAATATTTTCCTCAAAATTGCTCACCTACGGCTCGCGATTTTGTTAGAAAATATTTCTCATAAAATTGACAAGCAACCAATCTTCATGAAACAATTGAAAATTTTCACTCTTACGATATTATATATGAAATAATTACTTTACAAAAAGATTTGATATCAGTCATTAATGCCGAGTACACAATATAAAGTTATAGACTTACTATATAATTATATTAGTTATCCATGTTTATAGCAGAATACACATTAATGATAGGTGTCATTGATTGCCAAGAAACCTCATCATCTATTGTAATCAATCTAGTTATATTGTCAAATTTTTTTTGTTAATATCCCACTTCTAATTTGAATGTACTTAGTGCGTCCGATCAATCGATGAATTTCATATTCCTTGAAATTTTATGCATAATTCATTTTGATAGCGAATTTGTTATACATATAGGGCATTCCACGCCAAACCGGCTATCCATCTGACTTTGCATCTCCGATTTTTTTCATAATTTTTCAACTTATAGTACCTATTGAGAAAGACCTCCATGATTTTTTGCAATTCTTTCTGTCCAGTCGCTTTCGAGATATCAATTTTTGAAAAGAATGGCTCTTTGTTTCAAATGCCTGTAACTTCGCGAAAAATGGGCCGATTGGGACGAATTTTTTTTATAATTTTCCTTCATTACAACACTTTCAAAATATGAATTCAAAAAGATTTTCAAAATCGTATTTCTATAAAATTTTTGTGTTTGAATTATAAAATGTTGATTTTCAAAAAACACGTAGCGATCGATTTTCTTGAAAATTCTTCATAAAATACTATATAAGTAGATTGATTACAATAGGTGATAATGAGGTTTCTTGGAAATGGCAATCAATGACACCTATGATTAATGTGTATTTTGCTATAAACATAGATAACTAGTATAATTACATAGTAAATCTATAACCTTTGTTACGACTTGGATGTAATTTGGACGTGGAGACGAGTTTTAAAACATTTATTTTTAATGGGATCGTTGCCGGCCACTGCTATGCGCAGCTGAAGTGCAAGGATAATGAAAGTAAACGAGGATGTTCTATTTTGGAGAACAATTATAAATTTAATTTGTATTTATTGGTTGAATCACTTAAATTGTTACAGAAGATTACACTTTTAACTTATTGCCTATTATTTCACTTATGAGATATGAAACCGAAGAACGTGAGAAACTTAATTACTTTCTTTATTTTCTAAACTTGAATATTATTGTCTATTTGAACTTATTTGAATTCACTGAGCGATTTTTATTCACGAGCGTAATGAATCAAAGAAGGGCTTGGATTATGGTTTATTGGAACTGGAAAGTGAGGAACAGCGGCTCACTGAACGGATATGGATTGTCGTAGAGATTCTAGATTCGTCGTAGGAATAGTATTGTTGATTGATTATTCGTAGATTTACCCTTAATTTGTGATATTTGCGTCGAAGAAGTGAACTTGTAGTCGTCGTAATTGATGTAGACAGTGAACTGACGTGATTGTTGATGATGTTAGAAGTGAACTGACGTGATCGTTGATGATGTTAGAAGTGAACTGTAGAGACTCGTGTGTTAGTTTTTATAGACTAAATTTTCTTTAGGTTTGAATATTTTCATCAGCAGTTTTGAAACGTTATTCATGATTGGTTGATTTTAGTTAACAATTTCATAGTTTGTTGAAAGTTATGTAAAAATGAATTCTATTTTGGTTAAAAGATTCGATAAGTAGGGATTTTGGCAATTCGCTGATGTTTTAAACAATAGTTCTTGGAAACGGCCAAGGATCGAATTATTAAAAGTGTTTGACTAAGTTTCAATTTCGCGCATTCAACAAAATAAGCATTTCATTATGGAATTTCTCGATGCAGTGAAACGATATTTCATGGAAGTGTTCTCACGTAACTTCGCTTCTCATATTTGGTTGAAAATAGATATTTCTAGAATATGAAGTTGCTTTTACATAGAATAGGTGAAATTCTATATTATTCGATTTTATATTAAAAATAAAGACAAATTTCGAAGTGCGAGATAATTTTATTTAAAGAAATGCGCTGCAACTAAAGCGCAGACGTCATGAAGATAGCGAAAGGTCCCCTAAGACCTAACACCTTATATTGTGTACTTGGCAATAATAACTGATATCAAATCTTTTTGTGAAGTAATTTTTGCAAATCAATTTTTTTGTCTATAAGAACTTGTCGCCTTTTTTTTCTTTTTCTTTCAAAAATTTTTTTCGACTTCGATATCACTTCTTTTTTTACTACAAGTAAAATAAATAAAATTGAAGCTTTTTGAGATAATCGATATTTTCTGATTTATACACAATGAACAATTCAGATAATAAATATAATTCATCTTTATAAAAATTTCTCGTAATGAATTCAATTTAAAAAGTAAACGAAATTCAGAATTCTCATGAAATATAAGAACATAAAAGAAATAACAAATATCAATTTCCACATGATAGTATATAATCAATCAATTGAATAATGATCAAATTTCACGAGACAAACTCACCACCACCCCCATTATACGATCATATAATTTATCGAGTGCGATCTTCCTGATGATTTTACTCAGAATGAAGCTATGTATTTTCGGCTATCATTGAATATACATCTCAAAGTTATTGATTAAAAGTTGACCTCTAATTCTATTACATATTTCGTTTGAAGAGACATTCCACTTATTCCACTGGAGTGACCCACCGTGGTGCCACAGAAGAGAAGCACCTGAGGTGCGCGATCAGCGCGCTCACTTGGTTTATGTTAATACTAATGTTATCCTTAAAAGAAAATTTCAAATGATATGAGTGTTAAAATATACCGCTATAGCACAGAAATAATAATAATAATATGTTTCTTGATATTAAGGGGTAACACCAGTCTAGAGGCATAAAAAAAGGCATTACTTCGATAATTTATTTTGAGAAGATGAAAAAAGAAATCGGTTTGAATTTTCCAGAGACTATTAAAGGTTCAAAGAAGTATGTGAAAAAATTTTTTTATTTAATTTCGGAAACAAAACAGTGGCTGTAGAGCCATTCTTGCAGAACGCCTTCTTTTGGTTCACCCAAATGGGCGGACACGTACTCCGGGAACCATAGCACCTAGAACGAAACAGTAAATTTTTTCTTATAGTATATATCAAAAGCTAGTGAAGTACATATCCGTTTTTTGATTGATCGAAAACTTTTTTCTTCACAGACGATTTAGTGTCGATTTTTTTTGACGAAAAATCACTTATCTCGCTTCAATCTATACTGTTGTATCTTTCTCTTACTTCTAAAACTTCCTATCATTTTGCCTTTCATTATTGCAAGGTTGCAATTATCTTTTTCTAATGCACATGACATCTATAAGTTGGTCCTTTTCTCTCATGACAAAATTTGACTGAATTTTTTTCATCGTAAAGATCACGAGTTTTCAACTTCAACTTAATATATCTTCCATTATACGAAACGTAGGAAAAAAAAAAATTAGTTTCACTATATAATTTTGATACGAGCTTTCGATTGTGCCTATTATTTTTCCGCTGAATTTTGTGCATTTATGAGATCATGTCATAGTGGTCTCCACCAATTTTGGGCTTCGCGTATAGATATACGGTACGTAGTGTCTCGCTCCGCAGTGAACTTGGCGTGAGACACTACCGCGTCTCTTGATAATTCACATGGAAGTGTTATGTCGTGATACAGATTATTATTTATACAATTTATTGAATGCTGCCAAGTAAATCATTTTCTATACATGCTACAATACTGAGATTAGCAATAATTATAATGGTATCTGTTATTTATTTACATTGAAAAAAATTTCCTAAACATTCATGTTGATATTTTACTGAAAGTAATATCGATATGTTTTCTTGATGGTTGCCATGAAAAATGGGCATGAAAACAGTATGGTATGCCTAGTATGTTTTCAGTAGAAATTCAGTACAATATATTTTTTTTATTTAAAGTGCTTCCTGCATGCTTCGCGCAATCTCACACAGCGGCTCTTATTCGAAATTTTATACTTATATTATTTGTTTTGTTCTTTTTATAAATTTATGAACTATTTTCGATGTTTTGAGGGGGCATATACCTTTCTCGCCCCAAAAAAAAGGCATACTTCATGAATTTTTTTAACAATAAAAAAAAAATGTTAGAAGGAAAAGGTTTTTGTACCATAAAGTACATCTACTGTAGTTATACAAAAATTTTTATTCATAATTCTCAATTCATAATCCCCCCTCTTGAAACTACTCCCGCACAGCATGCTTGAATTCGCGGTACCAAGGATATCTCCACAGGATCATCTGAAAAAAAAACGAGTAGCGGAATATTAAAGTAAAATAATTTTTCTAGTCCTTGACCCATGCTTTTTCAAAAATTTCAATTTTTAATATTTTTTTTTAAACAAAAAAGAGAAATTTCTCGTAGAAAATGGATACCAACATTTCATTGGAAATTTGAATTTTTAAAAAAGCATGGGTCAAGGACTAGAAAAATTATTTAACTTTAAGATTCTGCAACTCGTTTTTTTTCAGATGATCCTGCGGAGATACCCTTGGTACCGCAAATTCAAGCATGCTGTGCGGAAGTAGTTTCAAGATGCGAAAGAGAGGGGATTATCAATTAAAAACTATGAATGAAAATTTTTTTTATAATTACAATAAATATACTTTATGGTATAAGAAACCATTCCCTTCTAAAATTTTTTTTTTATTGTTGAAAAAATTCACGAAATTAGCCTATTTTTTGGGCCGAGAAAGGTATATGCCCCCTTGAGTTCTCTTTTTTAATTCAACTCCACACGCAATCTGGTTTACTAGAATTTATTCTGTTAAGTTGATCATTGAGGTTATATACACTTCTGATGTCATATTTTCGATATAATATGACATGAGTATAATTCCAGTGTGAGAACAGTATGTTATGATTTTTGTATATTCTCGATGTGTTACGGTTAGTATATTTTCGGCATGAAATAAAAATCAAGAAACGCTATTTTGAGATGAATAATTCAACTTTTGGCAGTGGAAAATGATCATGTACGTATGAGTGATTCTGTATTCTGCGCTGTTGGTGTACTCGTATCTTTATGTTATGCATTCTGTGTGTTATTCTTACGTTTAATTGTTTATCTATTCCGCAATGAAATCGAAAAAAGAATGTGAAATTTTACTGCCATATATTCTTCCGCATATCCTGTTTAAACAAATGAAGAAATATGCATGGCTACATATTCAATTTTATATTTTATTAATTTAATTAATAAGATTAACACAGTTATTCAGATCACTATTGAAAACACCGGTTTGAAAATTGAAAACTTCCAAAAAAGTATCAAAAATGTCTCGGGAATTTACATATTCAAGAACTAACTGAAATGGATAAAAATTGCGAATTGTTCTCAAATTGAGCTTGAAAATAATTTAAATCTTCAATGTCCACCCCGGTAGAAAACGTTAACAAAATATAGGCAGGAATGTCAGCGATTTTCTGTTACTTATCCAGAACTCTAGTGTAAATGTAAAGTTTTGCCGGCTATAATCTGGCCAGTCTTATGATCCCAAAATCTGCCCAGAAAATCTAATATGAAGAAATTTTATGTTTCATAAATGTAGAATTAGTGGAATATATGAAAAAAAAAAAGAAAAAAAAAACACTTCTCGTAAAATTTAGTTTTAAGTCTGATTTATTGCATGCGTGTATAAAAAATTATTGAGTATGGTCGAGTTTATGGTTCATTGTGTGAGGCAGGACGGGCTGGCGACACATTGAGTGAACACAGTATTGTCATATAACACAGCATACATTTCAATTACAAGAGTCTGCAGCAATCAAAGAGACCTCAAGGTCACCAGACGCAGAAGCTGGCCTCACAGAAAAATTTGAAAATCTAACAATTAAAGAACTCAAAGGACGACTGGCTAGGCTTGGCTTGAAAATCACGGGAAACAAAAGAAATTTAAAAGATAGACTTCGGATAGCTGCGGATGGTGAAGACGAAATACCTGGAGGAGAAGAAGAAGAAGAAGAAGCTGTACACGAGAGGCGCGTGAACGTTAAGCAAACGCGTCAAGAACAATCTGATCATGACGACAGATATTCAAGAGCGGTGTTGTCATTTGAAGACGTAGAAGATGCCCTAGATTCTTTCAGCGGCGATAGAGGCGAGAATGTAATATGTTGGCTGTCAACGTTTGAAGAAACAGCAGAGACATGTGTATTGTCGAGTGCATAAAAAATTGTTCATACAAAAAAGTTGCTACGAAGTTGTTTGCAAATTTTGAGGCCCATGCAAAAACATGAACATAACTAAAAACAGCGTTGATAAGCGAATTTGCAAAGACAGTGAATAGCAAACAAATGCACACACAGTTAATGCAAGTGAAAAAGAAAAACGATGAGTCTTACCAAGCGTATGTATACAGAGTATTGGAAATCGCAAGCAATATAGAGATAGAGACTAATGTGAAGATTCAGAACGCGATTGACGGTATAATCGATGACGGAACGAATAAATCGATTTTATATGGAGCGCGATCAACAAAAGAACTACGCGAACGTTTGACATTATATGAAGCGCAGAAAAATACAGTAAGAAATAGAAAACAGTGCAAAGGTGACGAGACAAGACAAAACGAAAAAAATGCCACACGCACAGAGCAGTGAAAAAAAAAAGTTGTTTCAATTGTGGTGTTGTTACGTCCTGGAACACGCGAACTATGGAGAGAGGCTTACCTTGATGTGGATTTCTCATTTGTATTTGCCGCCTCTGCTCCTAGATTGGGTCAATCACTGTGTTGTTCGGAAGTATTTTGATCAACTTTACTATATTGATTGTTTGTTTTGTTAAATTGTAGGAATTTCATTGTTCTTCAGAAAAATAGATTCTTTTCAGAAACTAGTGAAATTGTGAAGATGGTCGTTAGCGGGTTGAAAATGAATGTTTTACGTGACACAGATTTGAACTTAATATTATTATTTATTCACTTAATTACACAAGAATGAAACTTTAATTAACGTCAAGTCACTTAACATTCAGCTAATTAAAAATAATTCTATTTTTATCTATTTGATAATGTTTATAATACTAGAACTTATCTAATGAGAACTCCGATCGATTAATTTATTGTTTGTTTATTATCTTCAATTCATTTTATTTTGAGCGAAACTAATTGCGCACAATGTCACTCTCGGGTTTTTATTACTGAGCGAGAACTTTAACTTCGCTCGATTTTATATAGCCCCGGAAACGTGATATGCCGTTTGTGCTTGAATAGTAAAATTTATTGATTTTATAGATCAACTGCGAATTATTTATTTCGATATTCATTATGAAACTTAGACTTCGAGTAATCTCGGATAGCTAATCGATCTGATGATTAGCGGAGAACTTTTCTTTTCGGTGATCGTCGGAGAACCAATTTTTCTATTTGAATTTAGTTATTAGATGATGAAGTTTAGGTGGAAGGAGAAATCAAAGTTTCTCACGGTCCAAGTTACTTTATCATAGGTTGGTTTTATTCAAACAATTCTCTTTTCTGCTTTATTTCCATTCCATTTGATTCTATTGGTTTTTAAGATGAAATGGAAGGGATTTTATTTGAATTAAGTATTTCTATAAGTGTTATGTTTATTTTATATACATTTATCATACTTATATACTTCTAATTTTCATTCGTGTATGTAATTCACATTTCATCGGGTACTTTCTTTGAGGTATATTATTTCTTATTTATTTCCCGAATGGTACCCTTAGTTTTATTGCTTTTCTTCGTATTTGATGGCAAGTGTTCTTATGGGTAGTTTTCTGTTTAACTTATAGATTTCGTTTCTGTATTGAGATATATATAAAAAGTTATTTATTTAAAATGTTTGACATTTATGTTCAGCGCATGTGCATTATTCAGAGTTTATAAAAGTGCATTTTCGGTTTAATGTGTATTTCTGTTATTTCTAAGAGCGATAGTGTTTGAATATTTATTCATATAATATTTTGTTTGAGCTCTGATTCCAAGTGAGAGTCCGTTAGTTTTTCTCGATATTTCCTGGTATTCATTTCATACTGCTTTTATTTATTATAGCGTATGGTATTTGTCAGTTCTAGTTTTTAGTTGCGTAATTAAATTATTTTGTATTTCATACGTTAATTGCAATGTTCATTAAATGTGTACAGATATTTAATTATTAATTTGAGTTCAGTCGTCTAATTATTTGATAGGATTCTGTAATATCGATTGCAGTTCTCGTTTATCTTACTTACATATAGGTATATACGTTATTTCTACCTCCGTTTAAAGTATAGTTCCTTATAGTCTACTTATTCTATGCTTAAGCATATATCCCTATTCTGGGGATATAACACACCCAACTTATCCTGTTGCACTAATAACATCAATGTGATCCTACATTAATGAATTTATGCTTTTTATTTTTAGTTTTATCGCTATTTTTTTCTCATACTTTTTATTTTTATTAATTATTTAATTAATTTTTTTCTTACTTATTTAATTAAATAAAAAAAAAACAAATAATTTATTAAAAATGAATCATTATGACATATTGACATCATTTCGTTATTAACATTCTTAAGGACGTGCGTGAGCTACATTTAAGTCAAATGAGTACTAACTTTTTATAAAATTTATTCAAGGTTTGAAATAAGTTGGAAAATATATTAATAATTTTACAATGATTCATAATTTTTTTTTTAATGTACCAATTATTTTTAAGGTGTTTATTCAAAAAAATCAGTTGACTCACATTAAAAATTGATTTGACTCCATTTATCAAAATTTACCAAAACAGTTTCAGTTATCTTTATTAAAATAATTAATTATTAACTTAAACATTCGTCAACACTTGTCTTTTTTGTAGAGTTATACTGTATTAACTACATATTTCAAAGAATATTTTTAAACATTATTTATTATTGTATCTACGCTTGCAATATACTTTTTATGATTTTAAATACATAAAATGCTAATTCTTCACAAGGTTCTTTGCTATAAATTTGATTTTTGATCTTCAATAACTCTCTTGAATTATCGATAAGGCGTCTTGAATTTTCAAGGGCAGATAGCTACATGATTCAACTTATCAAAACTAGAAAAAAAAAATTTTATCTACCAAAAAGTTTCACTTACGAACGTCCTTAACATAAATGAGGTTTTATTAACAAATTTCAGGATCATTATATGAATATTTTTTATATATGAATGAAAATTTTTGAATCATTAGAAAAATAGCATTCAAATTTTATAAATTTTCATTAATTACCCATTTTTTGTTTTCCAGTCTTTATTAATATTTTCATTTGTATACACTTGTTTATTCTATCCACTGCTTTTATTTACTAGGTAGTCCCTGACCTAAAAATTCGATTGTATGAAAAATAAGCTCTTTTCCAGGTTCACGCATGCTTTTCCTTGCAAATACTTTATTACACTACTATCATAGTCTAGCTCAAATAGATATTTCAACTCGCAATAATTCACATGTTGAAAATTGGAATGGGTTTTGAATACACCATCGTACATAAAAGATGAAAAGTCCCCATCAAGCGTATATCTGCTAAAGACGTTATTCTAAGTCAAAGGTTGCGAAAATCGCTTTTTTGCATTTTTTTCGTGAACTGTGTTATCGTAAAAATAGATCAGATAGAAGTAGTAGATCATGCCATTCTTTGCAAATATTGTTCCTATGCTTTTTCTTTTTCGAATCACCGCATGTCTAAGATATAACGATTCTAAAAGTTGGAGAAGTCCTATTCTACATGATTGCATACTTGTAAATACTTATGAGGTAGTGTACTTGGCGCATTTTTTTTAATGTGGTCGCTCCAGTAGGCATACTCCGCGATCTATTGTGATTGAGTTTTATTAGACAGTATCTTATTGATTGGAAAAATAGTTGATAATATTGATAATCATGAAAGTGAAATGTATTATTGTTGATTTTGCAAAAAGTCTAGTCCGAGTGATAATCTTCAAATGCTGACTCTATAGTAATAATTTTTTGCTCTTTTCTGATTTTCTGTATGTACTTCTGCACATAGTTTCAAAATAAGCGAAGTGCATCGGTTGACTTTTTATTGATACCATAAGAATCCTCATCTGTTGAACTTGATCCAATATTGAAGAAAGACTGATCTTGATATCAATAAACTTCCAATGCCAGTTTTTTGAGTTCAGTTGATTGCCTAGCTACACTTGACTTTGACAATGTACACGATGTAAGTGCTGATGAGTAGAAGCAAATTTTGCAAGAAGATAAGATAATTGAAGTCTTGTAATGTTTCGTGTATTTTTTACAAAACTTGAGATTCATACTTGTCTATTCAATCAATTGTTTCTGGAGTTCCATACATTGCAAGAGGAAAGTGAATCTCATTTGTGATGGTGACGCGTTGAGAAGAGTCGATCTTTTATATACACTAGTGAGAAGAACTTGAGGACATTGATCAACATGCGAAATTTTTGAGTGATTTTCAACAGACTGTCACTCGGGAGAAAATTATTGCACAGCAAAATTGAAAAAACCAAATGATAGCTCTAAGTGTCTAGTGTTCAGACCTGATAATGAAAAATTTTCACTTTGTACAGTGCCAGAATGGGCATAGAAAGAAACAGCAAAAATAAATTTCCAAATTTTTGTGTTTCTTACAAAAGATTAACAGGCTTAAAAAATTTTTTTTTTTGTTGAAATTTTATCATAAAGATGTTTTAGGAAATTTAATGCTCAATCAAAGCAAAAAACTCTTTTTTGACTTTGGTAATCAATAATTCATTCAATAATGATCATACAAGAAATTGAAGGAGGGTTTGAGAAACTGCAAAATTGTAAAACACCCTCTATAAGACAATGTAAGTAGTTCATGACGAAAAAATTTATTTCGAAGTGATAATTTCGACTGAAAAAAAAATGAAAAATCACAAATCCGAGGATATTTGGATAACTTTGTATATTCCAGTTAATTTATTAACTTTAGAGTGTCTCAAACGAACCCTGAAAATTTTGAACCGCTGCGATTGTTTTTTCTTAATGTCTCGAAGCTTGAAGTTCATTATTTTCGCCAAAATCGCCAAAAATTACAATACTGAACAACCTTTCGAATTTTATCAATTTTTCAGTCTAATTTTATTTTTTTCTGGCGATAATCATCATTTCTCCCATGGCAAAGTTTAATTGTTGTGAAAAATCTGAAAAAAATTTTGATTTTTTTCTCCAGCATGTTCACAATGCTTCATTATCGTCAAAAAACTTGATTTTTTCGGACCACTGTCTTTCACCGCCGGCATTGAGACTTATCCAAAGCGTATCACTTAGAGGTCGCACGGTCGGATAAATGAATACCAAAGCAGTTGCCATGGTTGAAAAAAATCAAGTCATTTTTTTTCCACAATACTGAAGCTGCGTCTTTCTAAGATTATTCTGGAACTGTAGAAGAAAAAAACTTTTCATTGTCGGATCTGAAAACTAGACACTATTAGCTACAATTGGCTTTTTTAATTTTACTGTGCGATAATTTTCTTCCGAGTTACAGTCTGTTGAAAATCACACAAAAATTTCGCATGTTGATCAATATCCTCAAGTTCTTCTTACAAGTGCAGTCCTGCGTAATCCATTAAATCATTATGTTTTTCTAAAAATTCGAATATTGTTGTTCCACATTTTTTGAAGATTTTTGATGTATCTCAGCCTATTACTGCATGTAAATATGAGATGATATGAGCTTAACGTTTTGAATAAATCGAAAAAACTTTTTTAAAAAAAAAGAAAAAAAAGGCGTCAAGTTTTTTTATGACAAAAAAATTCAATTGCAAAAATAACTTTGGAAAAAGTTACTTTGAAAAAATTACTTTACAAAAAAATTTAATATCAGTCATAATTGCCAAGTGCACAATATAAGGTTCTGATCTAGTTGAATTCTCAAAAATCTCACTTTTAATACGAACGTACTTGGCGCGTCCGATCAGTTGATAGATTTTATATTAGTCAAAATTCCAAATATCATGTATTCAAATACATCAGTTATGCTTATTTCGGACACGCCAAGTACGTTCGTATTAAAAGTGGGATTTTTTGACAATATACCCAGCCAGCGTGGAATGTTGCAGGAATGTTACATCTGCAACGTTAAACATTGCAGGGAACGTTGCAGCAACATTCCTGCTGCAACATTCACTTGTAATGTTCCCGCTGCAATGCTCCAGCAACATTCCTGCAACATTCATATTGCAACGTTGCCACTGGAATGTTGCAGGAATGTTGCGCAAGGTTCGGAACATTGCTGCAACAGTCCTGCAACATTCCACGCTGACTGGGTAACTAGATTATAACCTCATACTATGCACTTGGCAATAATGACTGATATCAAATTTCATTGTGAAGTAATTTTTTCAAAGTAACTTTTTCCAGATTAATTTTTGCAATCAAATTTTTTTGTCATATAAGAACTTGGCGCCATTTTTTTCTTTTTTTTTGAAAAAGTTTTTTCGATTTTGATATCACTTCTTTTTTTACTACAAATACAATAATCAAAATTGACATTTTCTGAGATAATCAATATTTCCTGATTTACACTTAATAAACAATATGGATTTGTAGTTTTTTAAAATCATATTTCAAGTATTTTTCCCTTATATCAAATAAAAATATTGAATCAGCTTCTTTCATGACCGTTGAAAATGAATATCCATTATTATTATTATTATTATTATTATTATTATTATTATTGCTATAACTGTGCTTCGTCGGTAACTCATCATCTTCAAAAATTTACAACTCAGTATTGAAATTGGCCGCTAGAGTTATATAGAAATGATAATAATCATAATATTTTATGTTTCTTGATATTAATTCTGAATAGTGTTAAAATTGACCGTCAGAGTAGAGAAAGAATAAAATCTATCATGAGAAGAAAGGACAAGCTTATAAATACAACGTGTGTTAGAAGAAGGCTGTTGCAAACTTGCAATAATAAAAGCCAAAACGATAGGAAGTTTTAGAAGTGAAAGAAAGATACTACAGTATAGATTGAAGAGAGATAAGTTTACCAAGAGGCACGGTAGTGTCTGGCGCCAAGTTCACTGCGGAGCGAGATATACGTACTGTGTATCTTTACGCGAAAGTCCGAGTTTCAAGAGACCACTATGATGAGTTCTCACATATGCACAAAATTTAGCGGAAAAATAATGGGCGCAATTGGAAGCTCGTGTCTAAATTATATAGTAAAACTGATTTTATTTTTTTCCTACGTTCCGTATTACCGCAGATATATTGAGTTGAAGTTAAAAACTCACGATTTTCATGATGAAAAAAATTCAGTCTTGGTCGTCGTCGTCTGTTCGGTGTCCTTATTGAATGTATGTATGATACTATATACTTGTTTCTCTTCAATTCATACTGTAGCATCTTTCTCTCACTTCTAAAACTTCCTATCATTTTGGCTTTTATTATCGCAAATTTGCAACTGCCTTTTTCTAACACACGTTGTATCTATAAGCTTGTCCTTTTCTCACATGATAGATTTTATTCTTTCTCTACTCTGGCGGTCAATTTTAATACTAGTCAGAATTAATACCAAGAAACATGAAATATTATGATTATTATTATTTCTCTATAACTCTAGCGGTCAATTTCAATACTAAGTTGAAAATTTTTGAAGATGTTGAGTTACCGACGAAGCACAGTTATAGCAATAATGATAATGATAATGGATATTCATTTTCAACGGTTATGAAAAAAGCTGATTCAATATTTTTTTTCAATATAAATAAAAAATACATGAAATATGATTTGAAAAAACTACAAATCCATATTGTTTATTAAGTGTTGATCAGGAAATATCGATTATCTCAGAAAGTGTCAATTTTAATTATTGTATTTGTAGTAAAGAAAGAAGTGATATCAAAATCGAAAAAACTTTTTAAAAAAAAAAAAAAAAAAGGCGATAAGTTCTTATATGACAAAAAAAATTTAATTGCAAAAATACACATTTAATAAGGACGCCGAACAGACGACGACGACCAAGACTGAATTTTTTTCATCATGGAAATCGTGAGTTTTTAACCTCAACTCAATATATCTTCGGTAATACGGAACGTAGAAAAAAAATAAAATCAGTTTTATAATATAATTTGGACACGAGCTTCCAATTGCGCCCATTATTTTTCCGCTAAATTTTGTTCATATATGAGATCTCATCATAGTGGTCTCTTGAAACTCGGACTTTCGCGTAAAGATACACGGTACGTGTATCTCGCTTCGCAGTGAACTCGGCGCGAGACACTACCGTGTCTTTTGATGCAGATGAACTTTGCGACGAATGTATTTTCGTATGTACTGGAGCTTTTTCAGAATCCAAAAAGTAAATAATCTCTCAACCGCCCGCCCTTATGAAAATAACCCTTGCAAACGAGTTCGACTCTTACGAATACTAACATTGAGTTCGGGAGAAAAAAATATGCGATAATACCCGATTTCAAAACAAGAATTGCGAAAAATAATAAACAATTCAATTATTAGAAGGATAATAATTAATAATTTGATTTCTAGAAGAGCAGAGGATCAATTTTTTTTAATCATTCCAAAAACTATATTTTTTTTGGAAATCGAAAACAGCAGTTTTTGAAGAGAGCATAATTGACGTAAAATCTAAAAGTTGCTTATTTCGTACAAAAAAAAATTTCTTCACATGTTACATTAGTTATGGATTTTGATGAAATTAACTAATGAAATATCGAGAAATTACATGGATTTCTGGATTTTATGGAAAAATTTTAATATTTTGACATGAGTAGTTGAACAATTTTTTCTCATTATGAAAATATATTAAAGGTTATTGATTGTGTTGCACTTAATATACATCTCAATGACGTGGTCTCTTCACTTTCTCAGATTGCATTTCAAACATTTGAATGAGGTTTTTCTATCCAGAGCAGTCTGCCAAAGACTACGTTCCTTTGCTGCAGCTAATCTATCGTTTACAATACCGGGGTGAATGTCATCACTTTCTACGATCTCCTTATCATCAAAAAAAGGTTCAGTTATATGGTCCAAAATTAGATCGATATGTCGATTTCCCGAGCTTCGATCACCTCCGCTGATAGCGTTGTCTATTACACTTCATCATCTGTACAGATTACAAATAATTTTCATACATTAATTTAAACTTCAATCGGAATGAAAAAGTCAATGAAAATGCAATTCATTAATTTGTATTATATTCTTAACTTGTTCACTTCATTGAAATATTCGCTCAATAAAACGACAAAACATATTTATACGTATAAAATGCCTCGTTCTGAAATGAAATTTTTTCAATACATATTTCGTATTCAGTTGACAAATAGGTTATAATTCACTTATTTAGAATACTTATATAATATTAATAAATCTCTGCTGTTATTTAACAGTTAGGATTTAAAACAAAATTGATTAATCTGCTCAAAAATAGTTATATTTGTGTGTCAAAGCCGTGAAGTTGATATTTTTTAGCCTCACCCGAAATTTGCTTGGCCTCGGTTGCGCCTTGGCGGCAAATTTCTGATTCGGCTAAAAAAAATCGCACGGCCATGGTGCACACATAATTTTTTAGGTGAGTGCCTCAAAATATGATGTTTCAGGGATCAATAGTCCTTGACAGAAACTACATAAGCTGCGTAGCAATGCATAAATTGTGTAGTGACTCATAAGCTGTGTAGCACCGCAATTTTTTCTTTTGTTTTATGGGTAAATAAAAGAAAAAGTTGCGTTGCTATAGAGTTCATTAACAAACTTTGTTTCTGTCTGTATTATAACATTTGAAATAAAGCGAAAATATAAACGATCATGTATAAAATTAAAAAAAGCATAGTGAGTGGCAATGATAGTGGCAATCGCCTAAAAAGATAATTATCCTAATTCCAACTTTTAGAATACTCAAATAGTCTCAAAAACTCATTCACAACACTTTTTTCAACGTCCAGTAAATATTACAATACAAAAAACTGCACTGTATTGATATTTAGTTAGAATGAATTTTCTCACTTCGTACGTTTTTGTGACGCAGAGTACACATTGTATTATTTTCACCCGTACCTAAATTTGTGCAACGCTCACTACTTGGCTTTTATAAAGACAATGAAAGTGGCCTAAGGGCAGATATTAACGGACACCTCAAACTCAGTTAAGCCACTGGTCCGATGGTATGAGGATCACGGGTTTTAAAATGGCGTGTATTTGAGAAAAAGCCCTGGGTTAAAATAACCTAACGTGTAAGGGTAAACTACAATACTTCAATTCCTCCTTTCACTTTTCACGACTTCTGATGAATACATATATTAGAATTCTCAAAATTCATGTTTTCCTGTAACAATAGAAGATACGACCACAGGTTGAAAGAAAAATTAACATTACTGTATGTAAACGAAATCGTCAACGACTATTCCTTTATTCTTTACTTCGACTAAAATCAATGATTGTTGGTCATTTCAATTTGCTTCAAATTATTCTTATATTATTATTTGATTTTTTCCAATCTTAAACCTTAATAATCGGTATTTAAATATAAAGGGAAAAATTCAAAATTTACAATGTAACACAGAATTTGACAAACGGAATAGTATATTCTGATAATTTTTACATAATTATGATAAAAATACAGAGGGCGTATATTGACGCCTTCAGTACTTAGAGGGTTAGGGAAACAACATTCTTCAGTTCTTTTTCTGATGAATTTGTTGCCCGGTTTTTGGCTATAGTAAATCCAGTCGCATAATTTATTTCGAAATGAAAATTTTCTAGATCAATGATAGAAGTCGTGTATGAATAGATAGCAAATGAAAGGAAATTCTTATTCCCAAATACGTACAATTGCCATTTTTATCATAACATACAAATACATTTAACAGGTTCAATTCTTTTCTAGTGCTTTAGGTCCCATTGCTGTTAGTGTGCATTTAAACAAGGATTCCGCTTCACAAACACCCTCCAAGAGCCTATAAAAAACATGTGGAACACGGTGGGATGCACCGAGTGCTGCATTATGCACCTGTTTGTTCAGAAGTAATTTCGTTGGTCACTAAATTCATTTGAATATAATTTATGAGAATAAAATTTATGAATCTAATAAAAGATAAACCAATATATATTATATTATTTTTTCAGTCTGATCTTTCTGGGTCATCGTTGTAGCTCTCAATTTTTGTTTTTTAACTTTTGCAAGTATATTAGTGGTCTCATATTGAGTAAGAGTGATATGAGATAGACCATTTTTCAATTATTATCAGTGGATCTTTTTCAGTTAGACTCATATTTGGATTCGTATTGATTATAATTTGTTGCAATATCAATATTACAATATCAATTAGTACTTGTCGATTAATTTATGCTGATGTAATCTGTAGGTCATTAATAAGTTATCATGATGATGAGTTAGTAGATATCGAAATATTATTTAAAAAAAAAAAATCCCATTAAGGACGTTCATGAGCGAAACCTTTTAGTAGATAAAATTTTTTTTTTTTATGTTTTGATAAGTTAAATCATGTAACTATCTACCCTTGAAAATTTAAGACGCCTTATCGATAATTTTGGAAAGTTATTAAAGATCAAAATTTAAATTTTTAGCATGGAGCCTACGGAGAATTAGCATTTTATGTATTTAAAATCACAAAAAGGTATATTGTAAGAGTAGATACAATAATGAATAATGTTTAAAAATATTCTTTGAAATATGTAGTTTATATAACTCCACAGAAAACAGGTGTTGACGAATGTTTAAATCAAGTATTGATTATTTTAATAAAGATAATTAAAAGTGATTTGGTAAATTTGTCGCCATCTCGTGAACTGGCATCAGCGCGGAGCAACGAAATATACACATATACACATACACATTGAAAATGTCAAAGCATAACATGGCACTGTTGTCAAATTGATTCAGCAATTTGAATGTCGTCAAATCGATTTTTAATATTGATTAACTGATTTTTTAAAATAAATACCTCAAATTTAATTGGTACATATAAGAAACACTTATAAATCATTGTAAATTTATTAATATATTTCACAAATGTTTTCAAGCCTCAAATAAATTTTATAAAAAGTTAGTACTCATTTGACCCCGGAGCATCTCACGAACGTCCTTAAGTATTTTTGAGACTTCTGAAATGACATTCTCAGTAATTGAGTCATCCATAATTTGCTATCAGTGCGAAAATTAACACGATGCATTATATTGCTCTATTTCACGAATAAACATATTTTAAATTCTTACGTGAATCTTATTTTTAATATTGAGGTTTTTATGTAATCATGTAATTATTTATTCTTGAAAGTAATGAACAATAAGAAAATTGTACCTTTGATCTGAAAATTTTTTTCAGAAAAAACGAGATTTTCTTTTTAACTCATTATTATTCAGATATAGAAAAAATCATATTCAAACATTGTTTTCCATCAGCCGAAACTACTGTTCTATAGCATCAGAACAGAAATTACTGTATTAAGAATCTTCAAACTAAAAAAATGATCTGTGGCACTCGGGGACTGCCGCGGTAAAGCTATTGCATAGCATTTTTTATCAACTTATGCAATTATAATTATTTATTTATTTTATTTAAGCAGTATACACGCATACGCCTAGTCGCACGCACACAAACACCGTGCCGAAGTCTGCCGAACTGAAACGACGTTAGACGATGCACCGCTTTGCCGGTCGGAGTGGGGGGCGTTAAGTTTTTTTCGTTACGGAATTTCTTGATTCGGTCGCCGCGCTCAAAGCCCGCGATAAAAGCTATACAATAGCTTAAAACTATCGAAATTAGGTAAACTACAAGTCGCGACTGAATGACTTATTCTATGTACAATTATTACATATAGCGTTCATAACTTCCTAATGAGAATTCCGTTTAGGAATATCACTTCGGAAATGTGTCGCAATCATTTATTATTGTCCTCTGTTTCCTATGTCGTTCTGCAATAGATAGATTTGGCAGAAAAATCTCACTATAATCATCCGTATCTGATCGATCTTCTTTTGAATGCTCCGCCACTTTGTAATAAAGTTATACTGTATTTTCAATTAGAGAACAATCAACTCATAATATGAAATAAATGAGATTATTCCAGGTAGATAAATTAAAGCTTATTCCGCGTCATCTGATTACACAAATTCAGAACTGAAGTATTAGCGATAAAATACTTGAATGATATTAATCTGGAAATCATATTAATTTATGTGATGGAAATGAATTTTCTCTGTCATTCCGAGTACTATAAAATACTAAATACATTTTATTATTACAGCAATATCATGCAGCAGTATGTGAAATGGTTGGATTAGCTAAAATTGTATTTGGAAATGCGCGGGAGATGACTGCACTTGCAAAAGCACTCAATCTTAAATTTGATAAGGTGGCTGAAATCCCATTTTTGCTTAACAGCTCAAAGCGAGTAACTGTTGGTGTATCTAGTGCAACACGTAGCAGTGAAGATTGGTTGGTAGATAATGATATCTTCGTCATGACTCAAGGTGGATCAGCCCCCGCGATTGTCGTTTGGGGTCATGGTCGCTCAGTTCAAGTATGTTTTAGCACAGTATCTCTATTACATCAGGAAACATAAAACAAAGTTTGATACTCAGATCAATGTTTTTTTTTTCAGATTCAACCTATAGTGCCAAAGACGCCTATCATAGATGCTACAGGTGCGGGAGATGCACTAGTCGCTGGTTTCTTAGCTGGAGTACTATCACGTTGGGATCCAAAATCATGCTTAGAATATGGCTGTAAAGCCGCTGGAATGATGGTCACTAGATTAGGTGTTACGCTCCCTGATGCTGTACCAACAGATATCTCACTTTAAATGATTAAGCATATGATTTAGATTAGTCGAAGTTTTTGTCACTGATGATTACACTCTGTGACAAACTAGAAGATGAATGTAAGTGTATATTATTATTCGTGGATTTATTTCGTTTCAAAGCAGTTATCCAAACTCTTATTTGAGTACAAATAAAGTATTATTAAATGTTATACAATCAATTGAATACATGGGTTTGAATGTTTGTTTTCATGTCACCAAAGATACAAGAAGTAATATTTAAATATTAGCTAAACCCGGCTATAACGCACCACTGCGATTCAGTCTGATAATAATTAATAGGAAAGTAAATAAAAATATTCTAATGAACATGGATTAAGTGAGAAAACACATCATTAAATTCACTGTCTCTAGTGACAACGGGAATAGGTTGAGTCGCACCCTTATGTTTCTATTTGTTCTTCAGTATCGGCAAGTCCGATTCTCTACCTTAGTAAAAGGATATAACTATCTGTTGAATATTGTTGGATTTGATTAGTTGGTAATAATTTTGTTACTGCGCGTCTTTTTTGCGCACCATGCGAACACGTGATACATATATTGTAACGACGCTTGGTTCGTCCCTCGAAGGCTGGAACTAGCCACCGCTATCATTGTCCTTGATGAAGGGATGCCACCCCGATTATCTGAAATGGCTTAAAGATTATCGGGGAAATCTTATACCACGAAATAATAACATTTATACAGCGAATTTATGTGAGAATAATATTATATTTATTTAATAAAGAAAAATCCGGACGTTGGAATAAAAATAACCATGTTGAAAATAATGATGTCTCTCTTGAATAATTAAATAATAAAATAATAATGTTCTTAACTTTTTGATCAATTAACGAAATAATATAAAATAAACATTCTTGATTTTCGGCCATGACGATTGACGGGTCTATGGCAGTGCGACAATAATTTATTCCGAATAATACTCTTAATAATTCATTCATACATTCATTTCACTCTGTATAATAACCCGTATAACATTTCCATTGATTATCGTTCCGTACATTCACTTGATAATTCACATCATTCATTACATCTCATTCAGCACACTTTTCCATATTATTGACCCGACAATATTTTTCCGTAAACTCACACATTCCTTTTACATTTTTCAGCAGCAGCTGATCTTTTCACGTATCTTATTATGTCTTCACTGCGGCAGCTTATTTTCTCCGTATATTAAAATAATTTCATTATTCACCACAGCAGCTTGTCCTCCGTATTTATTTATTTATTGCGATGATTGACTATCAATGATGGACTTGGGGTTTCCCTCAGTTTTCAACATTGTTGAGTAGTGGCAATATAAACGATGGTGGTGATTCGCTACGTCTCATTGTTACGTCCTGGGAACAGGCGATTTCGTCGAGAGAGGCTTACCTTGTCGAATCACGTAGTTCGTGGTCGGCCGCCTCTGCTCCAGATTGGTTGAGAGCCAATCTCTGCGATGCTCCGGAGTAATTGATGTCAACCTTACTATAAAATGTTTATTTGAATGTAGGGATTTATTTATTCCCCAGATTAAATTCATTTTTATTAGCAAAAAAAATGCTACAGGGCATCCCAAACTCTCATAATATGTAGTTTAAACTTTATAGAACTAATTCTGCATAAGTTTATTTGAATTCACTATATGGTTTTTGAAAAAAAAATTATAAATAGACTGAAAATCTGCTTTTCACTTGATAAACTTCTTGGTGTATAAGAAAGTGCGGCAACACTGTAGTCAGCTGAGACCTGCGCTGTATACCTATATTGTATTGTAATATAGTAGTAAGCAAAATGAGCTTCGGGTATTGCCAACCTATAAATTCGACAGCGTTGCCACGTTTTCATTATTCTTTATAATGTTGAATTATTAATTTTAAAATTATTTTTTAGTCATAATTGTTTTAAAAACATGCTAATTTGATGTTTTATTTATTATTTAATCATATTAAAAAGTTCTACACTTATATTTATAAGCATCTCGACCAATAATATTTTTTTTTTAACAGTTCGAATCAAGGCATATTCACTTCCAAAAGTTAGTCAATAATATTCAATATTATTTGTTTTTTCTTATTTTCTTCGAAATTTTCGGTGAAATTTATAATTTTATCCAAAACTATAAACATTTTTTTACGTATCGATTTATTTATTTATCTCACGGTATGCAATACGACGTAATTATTTACGAATTTCTATTTTCATGTACTTTTGTCTCCTATTGTACCTCCACAACATCCTTAAATCAGATAATAATATATCCCTACGCTGGGGATATAACACACACCCAATAAATAATTCGGATACATCAAGCGCGAACACAAACATAAATTGTGATGTGGTGGCTTGCCACACATCTATTAATACGGAAGAGTAGTAAAATAATTAGTATGAATGTCAGTATGTATGTGGCGGCACAATCTGCACTATCTTCGCTGCCTTCTACTGTAATACCGACACAGCACAACAACTACTTATTCCAGCCAGAGTGCGGCGTATCAGGCAAGTCAAGGAACTGTCACGCCGCCTATAGGAGCAAGCTCAACAAATGCGTTTAGAGTAACGCTCTCTCTGCCGCTGACCGCTCAACAAGCAACACCACACATATAGCGCTCCGCTTGATCCAACCACGCTATACTACTTTACCGCGCGCGAATCACTCACTAGTCTTTTTACCACTGTACAATACATCGATTCAATAAAATACCTGTTTAATCTAATCCACCGCATCTCAAATAATAAAATATCATAGTCTAAATTCCTATATGTATGGTATGAGCGTGAAAAAATGTTTCAAATGTGCGCGCCGAAAAATGTAAAATAGCGTAAAATTTTGGTGATTCACGAACGACCACGAGGCAAGCTGAACAAGACGGAAGAAGACGCAGCGAGACACCTGCAAAGGGCACTACCAAGACGAGCGTCGAGTAAACCAGACGTGTATGGGGAGAAAAACTACCAGTATGGACGCCATATGAATAAGAGGTATGGAGAAGAGTGTGCCGGACGGGCGCAATGATGATGGTTGGGGTGAAACGATACCATGAAGACAATACTACGGATCGATAGTCTATGGGCAGCTCAAAAGTGTGTGAGGATCATAGTCATATCAAAATCAGGAGATGGATATTATTTTGCCTGCTTAAGACGTGAAGGAGCCGACCTCGGGCTAATCAATACCTGGTGAGTCAACATTATTGGTTGCATTGCTGTCGCTCAACCACGAGGCGAGTCTATAGTAGTCCAACACCATTGTAAATAATTTTCATACGGAGAACAAGCTGCTGTGGTAGAAAGAGGGATATGTGAAGTGAAAAATTAAGTAAGCTGCAGAAACGTGTAAAAGTTGAATTGAGTATGTGAAAAATGCTGCTGCCGAAATGATTGTCGGGCTAAAAATGTGGAAAAGTATGCTGTGTGATAAGAATTTATGTACGAAATATTATGTTGAATGATTGTGTGATATTAATTGTGTGAGAGTTATGTTATCCGGAAGTAAAATTATTGTCGCACTGCCGTGAACTCGTCAATTCATCACGGCCTCAATTGAAAGACTATTTGTTTTATAATTTAATTAACCAGAAAGGACATTATTATTTGATTTATTTTCAATATTATTTTCATCCGGGGTTATAATTATTAATTACGAGTACATTATTTTCTTTTCATTTGAATTGCTGGTTATATTGGTTATTATTTGGTTTCGTAAGATTTCCCTGATAATCTTCAAGTCATTTCAGGCAATCGGGGTGGCATCTCTTGGACAAAGTAACGATGGAACCGTCTCATTCAAGGGAAAACCGAGCGCTATCACAAAATATTACTTTTATTTTTAATGAATTAGAATATACCCGATGGCGGTGGCAGTTAAGTTGCTGACTGCAAACAGGTGTATATCAAAAGGATTGAGTTCATCTCCTCGAAATAAATTTTTTTTTTATTTACTGGTGAAATGACAACGCATACTGATATCAACAAATATATAAGTTTTGGTGTATCTATACATGCAAATTTGACCATCCGAAAACGAAAAACATTAAGCGGAAATGAAAAATTGTGAAACAATGAATTTCAAGACGAAATTTTATTAAAATATTTATTTAAAACTAACTGCAGAAATACATTAATACCAACATTTGTTGTGAAGGTAAGGGAAACTGCAGAAAACCCTCACCAGTTTTCTTACAAATTAAATAAATTAAATATATATTGTGACGTGGCGTTTTCTAGGCGCCGCGCACAATATTTAAAAATAATGGTTTAATTTATAATCGGCAACAACAGCAACCTCCACAGCAACACAACACAAGGGATTCCACTCCCGTTCAAATTATAATAAATAAATAAATAACCCGGGAGAAGTTATTTATATTTCAAATCAAAGATGTTTCTTTATTTATTAATAAGGTGAAAATAAACGAATATGTAAATAATAGTGAAGAAATAATAAGGTGAAAACAATAATCATCCGCATTCCAATCTCACATGCTCTTCACGCTTAACAAAAATAATAACGCGACTCGATATAATAACTCAAAATATTCTCTCTCTGATAAATACGTGGATTCTCACACTTAGCGTACATGATAGATTCGCAGCAGTCTTCTCATACAATATTACACGACAGGGGGGAGGGGTTTCTACAGGGGTTCTCACGCACTCTCATATCACGCCTTACAGCACACACATACAGCACAATTTCACTGCACTTTTACAGCTTCCTCGGCTTCATCCTCAGCTACCTCCGCATCTACAGCAGCTCCACCATCTTCAACAGCATCCTCTACTGCACCATCAACACCAGCTACTTTGACTGATGATCCTCTGCTTTCTTTATTCGGTGTCCCCCATGTGTTTGTGGCTACGCAGTGTCACGATCTCCCATCGCCTCTTACGCAATTGCGCCCAAACTCTACACGTACTAACACGTCTTCCTTACTCACAGACTCGATCAACAGTGTCGTTCACTGTCGCCTCAATGCATCATTAGAATAGGTGCATACGCACCTATCCCTACTACTGACACGCCTAATTGGCGCCGCCTGGATGAAAATCGTCACAATATATTCATATACATTTATTGCACCTGCTATGTCCATTGCCTAAAATGGGGTGGTGTCCATAAACTTTACTAGAACAGGAATAGCATGAATCAAACATCTTATATATAAAACAAATTGTATCAACAGCTATACACATCAGAAAAACTGGAGGGAAAGAAAAGTATCAAAAAAAAGAAACTGAAGAGTAAATGAAATCAAGTTTTTCAGGATTGAGAGAAATATGGGTCAGTGGAGCATCACATGCACATACTCATAAAACCTTGCCGGTTGCGCGAGATGTCACACACACGCGCTCATACATGCTTGTCGCCTGCGCAAGATCTCATACACACACTACTACAGTCGTGTCGCGTGTGCAGTGCAGTTGTGCGTCTACTCACACAGACTTGTCGTCTGCGCGAGATTCACATGCACATGCATTATTGTCAACGGCGCATCGCTAGCCGTCTTTCTCTATCGTCTTATGATAGAGAATCGATATAAAGAGCCAGCGGCTTCTACGAGCACAATGTGCTTTTCTTACTTTACAATTTATATTTATAATTAATTAATGTGCATCACAACGTGATTTAATACTTATTAATTCTATTACGTGCAACGCACTGAGCTTAAATGCCCAACATTTGAGTGATATCCGTTTGCAACTCGATATATTCATACAATTATCGATTGAGCATTGTGTGCAACACCACGTGTTTGCGGTATACCACCATTTGCATAATCAGCCACGACGATTCATATAATCCCGTGGCTATAGAACAAATATACATCTCAATTAATTCATTCATTCATCTCAAGCTAAGATTATTAATAATACAGTGATTTTATGTGATATCAACCAAGGTGTATTTTATAATAAACAACAACGTTGATTTTACATTATTGAACATTCATTCACTTCAACCTCGTGTATAACATCTCCCGGTAATTTATACAAGCTCAAAAAAACGCAATTTCCTCAACACAAACTCAAAAAGGGAAATTAATATTTCGTTTTTTCATGCAAATTTTAATTGAGCTGACCTTTTGGGACTGCAAAAAAAGTATAATCCAACTATGTGTAAAAAATCTGCACAACATTTTGGGAATCATGCACAAGCTTTTGAAGCTATAAATGCTGATATATAACAAATACAATTAAATACAATAAGATTTGAATTTACTTTTCTTAGATGCGTCGCAAATGAATCATTCTTTCCAACCATCATTGACGCATTATTCGAAGCTATTGCAATTATATTTATTAATGAAATACTATGTTTTTGAAAAGATGACTCGAACGTTTCATACAATCTTGATGCTCAACAATCGGTTGCATCTAAATTAACTAATTCGAACGACTCAGTAATTGACTGCTCGTTTGGCGCTATATATTTAACTAATTTGTAGAGCGACTTATCACCGGTGATATAGTTGTACTTTCATCAACTATCATTATTATTATTATTTGTTCATGGAGATCAATTGCGTTGCTATTTTTGTCGACGGCTTGGGCATAATTGCCTTGGCTGTCTTGCACGCCTTGTTTATTGCCCAGCGTCTCGAGTGTTCCTGTTGGAAGTTACTCTTGATCTCACTTAGTCCAGTGATGGAAGGTATCCCGACCGGCGTTATTTCGGTCTCAGCTAGTGTCCCTTTCTTCGCCAGTTCATCTGCCTTTTCATTACCCTGGATTCCTATGTGTCCGGGGACCCAGGCCAAGTTGACCTCGTTTTTAAGTCCCAGTTTTTCAAAAGCTTTCATTGTTTCCCACACCAGTCGCAACTAGTGGGTATCTGGAGAGCTTTTATGGCAGCCTGTCTGTCGGATTAAATGTATATTATTTTGCCAACAGTCAGGCGGCTGTTCAGAAATTTTGCACATTGGTTAATGGCAAATACTTCCGCTTGGAAGACTCTGGAGAGTGTCCCGAGTGATCAACTGCCCTCGTAGTCATCTCCAATTCCATACAGCGCCGTAGCTACCCCCATACCCAGAGCCATCTGTGTACCAGTGCAGCACCTTCGCACTAGGTGTTTTTTAACGTCTCTCCAGTTTTCCCTATCAGGAAGAAAGGTCTTGAAGGCCTTCCTGATCTGGTACTTCCTGTTGATCCGGTCTTGTTCTTTGTTCAGGGGATGTATTTCCGTAGATTGCAGTCTTGCGTGTTTAGCGCTTGACTGAATCCATTCTCCCTGTCACTTGAGTTGGTAGGCAGTAGCCTCCGCTTTTTTCAGAAGGTCCAGAGGCAGCCGATTAAAGGCCACCTCCAGAGCATTTTACGGTGTCATTTTCATAGCTCCGGTAGCCGCCCTCAGGAAGTTACCCTGCAGGGATCGTAACCTGATTTTGGTTTCCCCCTTTACTGAGTCTTTGTGGTATTCTCTCTGGAGGCGTTTACGTTCCCCCGTAGCTTTTCTCCTGCATCTCTTATTACAACTATTTTAGACTCTGTTCCATGCCTTTCTCAAACGGTCCCTAAGGTTAGCCAGTGTGTTGTTTCAGCAGCTCACCCTTTTGGTCCGTGTTTTTACGGTAATCATGGGTATCTTTCGCACGCCCCATATCACACAACCTGCATTTTCGATTACATGTTGCTAAATCCAATAATTTCCCACTAAGATAACCGATGATGGTGCCATAACCATTCAGGCTGTCATAACTGCGGCCGTTTCCACGTTGATCCATCCCATGTCGTATGAAATGATAATATTCACAATTTCACCTAGTCCGGTATTAAATTTTGGTGTACCGCATGCAGTATTATTATCCTTTATAGCGTATTTAAGCATATTCAAGTGTGGATAAATATCGATTATTATCTCAGGTGGTGTGGAAAGATGAGTGAAAAGAACATTTCATACGTTTTCAAGATAAATTTTGAAGAACTTTGAATTGAATAATCAAATTGGCACTCACTCACTCACTCACTCACTCACTCACTCACTCACTCACTCACTCACTCACTCACTCACTCACTCACTCACTCACTCACTCACTCACTCACTCACTCACTCACTCACTCACTCACTCACTCACTCACTCACTCACTCACTCACTCACTCACTCACTCCCTCACTCACTCACTCACTCACTCACTCACTCACTCACTCACTCACTCACTCACCCTCACTCACTCACTCACTCACTCACTCACTCACTCACACTCACTCACTCACTCACTCACTCACTCACTCACTCACTCACTCACTCACTCACTCACTCACTCACTCACTCACTCACTCACTCACTCACTCACTCACTCACTCACTCACTCACTCACTCACTCACTCACTCACTCACTCACTCACTCACTCACTCACTCACTCACTCACTCACTCACTCACTCACTCACTCACTCACTCACTCACTCACTCACTCACTCACTCACTCACTCACTCACTCACTCACTCACTCACTCACTCACTCACTCACTCACTCACTCACCTCACTCACTCACTCACTCACTCACTCACTCACTCACTCACTCACTCACTCACTCACTCACTCACTCACTCACTCACTCACTCACTCACTCACTCACTCACTCACTCACTCACTCACTCACTCATCACTCACTCACTCACTCACTCACTCACTCACTCACTCACTCACTCACTCACTCACTCACTCACTCACTCACTCTCACTCACTCACTCACTCACTCACTCACTCACTCACTCACTCACTCACTCACTCACTCACTCACTCACTCACTCACTCACTCACTCACTCACTCACTCACTCACTCACTCACTCACTCACTCACTCACTCACTCACTCACTCACTCACTCACTCACTCACTCACTCACTCACTCACTCACTCACTCACTCACTCACTCACTCACTCACTCACTCACTCACTCACTCACTCACTCACTCACTCACTCACTCACTCACTCACTCACTCACTCACTCATCACTCACTCACTCACTCACTCACTCACTCACTCACTCACTCACTCACTCACTCACTCACTCACTCACTCACTCACTCACTCACTCACTCACTCACCCTCACTCACTCACTCACTCACTCACTCACTCACTCACTCACTCACTCACTCACTCACTCACTCACTCACTCACTCACTCACTCACTCACTCACTCACTCACTCACTCACTCACTCACTCACTCACTCACTCACTCACTCACTCACTCACTCACTCACTCACTCACTCACTCTCACTCAACTAATGCATTCACTAGTCAAAAGACCATGTCGCCATCTGTATCACCAACAACTCTGCCTGCCAGCATGCTACAAAGCACCGTCATCGTCACTTGAAACAACACTAAACTTGTTTATTGAACAGCGATCCACTTTTGACAAGGGTCTAACTGATTCAATATCGCAGTTGAGTGCTACTATTAACAAACAATCAAAGTGTCAAATTGAGATAAATACGAAACTTAACGACCTAAAAAAGATTACAAAAACATTGAACGAACATGATGTTTGTAACAAGTTCATCTATTTGTTCTCAGGTATTCCTCAAGAGCCTTCACTGAATCCGCTTACAGCTATCGCAAAAGTATTAAATTCCATAGATGCTTCACATCAGACCGATGACATCCGTGATATAAGTACTGTCAAAAAAAAGCAAGAAGACACAGTTGTTACATCACCTGATCAAATTAAAATGTCATTCATCGTAACCTTTAAATATTCGCAGATTGCCGAACACATTATCAATAAAAAAAGACGTCACGGAATGCTTTTCATTAAACAAGCCTTTGATACTGATATAAATGGCAAAATATACATCAATGAGTTCTTAGATTCTCACATACTCACGATCTATATCGTTCAGTCAAAGAAGTAGCGCATGAGAAAAAGTGCAAATACGTTTGGATCAAACAGAGTAACATATTTATTCGTATGCATGATAACTCAGATAAGATACATATTAAAACACGATTGAATTTAGAAACATTTAAATCATCCTGACAACTAACGTCAATATGTTATTCTTATAATTCATAAACTATAGTACAAGTGATACTGCGTTCATGATCAATCATCGCTATAACACTTTTCTTATTCAATTTGATATAATTATTCTTCATATTTCATTAAAATTAATCACTTTTACATTTAATTGAATAACTACATCATTTCATGTAGAAAATGGAGAGATAAGTATTTATTATTTTAATGAAAATTTTATTAGTTGAAAAAACATGAGTTCTACTTGTTGGTAAATTCACAGGTTTAGAAAAGATAACAAATGATAAAATTCACTTTTTAAGCCACCCAATATGTCAATTTCAGCGTTTAGGCGCGTGAAAGGTGGGGCAGAAGAGTGCACTGCTGGTCAACTAATTCTTATAGTATAAATGGGTAGTTTACAGATGGATAAGGAACTACAATAGATGCAGTATTTCTAAGGTTTTTAGATAGAATTCAAACAACAACATTTGTGCTGTTTTTTAGTTTTCATGAGCCGCTAGTGTCACGTTCAGAAATAAACGATAATGATAGTAATGTTGATGTATGAAGTGACTTTATTTATTTTGCAGAAATCTCTAATAAAAATTGATTATTCATATTGAATCGAACAATTTTTATCTTCATTTCAATGTTACTTTAAGTAATAAAAAAATTGTCGATTAATTGCATTATACCATTCTTTTTTCCTCTCTGTTCATTACCTCCATAGTGTATAATGTCATTTTCTTAAAAATTGATCAGAATACTAAGTTTCACTTCTATCGCGTGTGAACTTACACTCGTTTTTTTTAACCTAATTATTTGTTAAATATTAGATAATCAACTATTTGATGAATATTATTCATAAATATTATTTATAAACCAAATAGTCATTTAATAATACACTAAAGGAAAAAATTGAACGGTCGAAATAATTTCAGAAATTTTTTGACAGGCTGTATCTCAGTGAAAAATGCTCGTATTGAATTCCCAAAAAAGCATTTGGAAGCTCTGAGTCTCTAGTTTTCAGAACTTGTGGCGAAAAATTTTTAGGAGTTACGTTCATTACGTTATCCTAAGAAATAGCGGGAAAAAAAATTTTGCAAATTTTGGGTCTTTCATTTTGAGTCCACGAACTTAGGGAAAATTTTTTTCAGCTGAACCATCGACTGGGTGGGATAGCTTGTTTATTCAGTTTCAATTTCGCTTTTTTAAAACCTCGATACGACCATTTTCACTGAATTATGAGACTTTCAACGGAAAAGGGTCCTTTTGTCTTCAATCATCGATATCTCAGCGAAAAATGACCCTACATAGAATAAAAGGACAGTTTTGGAAACGAAGATAAATTTCTTATGAGATATTGCCATAATTTTAAGAATAAAAAATTTTTTTTACCCTTAACATGAATTTGAAAAAAAAAGAAAAAAAGGGTGATTTATGGTTTTTCAGAGAATTGACGGATGAATAGGAAATATCCATAAAAGGACTAATGGTGAGAATAACTTTTCGAACTCGATATGTCCAAAAAAATCCTGTAATTTTTCATTTTGATCGTGCAAACCGTTTCTCTGTTTCAAACAATTGAACTTTTGAAAAAATTGAGGGGTCACGATTTTTGCGCTTCAACACTTCATAATCATAATAAAAATGGGAAAAAACATTTCTTGGGAATTTTCTTACATTTCTCTAACAATCGATATTTTTCAAGACGGTCAAACAACAATCGACGTAAAAACAATAAAATATCGAAATAATTTTCATATTTTTTTTTTTTTTCAGAAAACCTTCAGGACATTCAAGAGCGCAATGTTCAGTTATTTTCAGCATGGTTCAAATGCAAACCGCCAGCATTATGCGTTAGTCAAAGCGTACCACGTGGAGGTTGTATGGTCGGATTTACGCTTATTCTTAATTAAATGAATTATTTCAAGTATATTTTTGTTATAATTTAATTAAGAATAATTGTATTTGTAGTAGGGAAAAAATTTAGTATTTCTGTTTCAAATTCTTAAACTCGCCAATGGACTCGAGTATCACTTTCATGATTATACCTGGAAATACAGATCATTTGTTTAGATGATGATGACTCTGAAATTGTTGAGCAATCGGAAGAAGAAGACGACAATGAAAAAGAAGAAAACTCACTTCGTTATTGATTAATTATTAACAGTTGAACTTCAATTACGAATGATTGCTAAATAAAAACATTATTAACAAAAATACTAAATTTCGTTTCTACTTATAAAATTTGGAGTCTGTGAAAACATCGATTCATAATTTCCCAAAATAAAATACAATTGTCCTTCATGTAAGTGTACCATAGGAGACTTTTGAGATAATATTTAGAATGCCAAAATGAAGGTTTTCACAAAAATTCAGCTTATTTCGTTTAATTCCGAAGTTGACCCCTTTTCTTATGTTGAATGATTGGACTATCAGTAAAAATATATACATGAACAACATTCAAATGAAATCTAGTGTTCAAATGTGTCATTATTATGTATTCCTGCATA
>OW445485.1:9475466-9497467 GCA_918226075.1 Microctonus brassicae | reverse complement strand
ATGTATAAATTTAAGCCAAATACCCAATTGGACCCCACTATCCCCGATTTAAACCAATGGAAATTGTTGTTGCCTGTAGAAACCCGCGAGAGAGCCCTGAGAGACGCTCATAATCCGCCCCAATCAGGACATTTTGGTATTGAGAAGACATATCTGCGATTAGCACAGGACTTCTATTGGCCTGGTATTAATCAGGATGTGGCAGAATACGTCCCGATGTTGCGAGGAATGTCAGAAGTTTAAATCATGCCAGCAAGGTCCAAAGGGATTCATGAGAGAGAGAAATGTAGAAGGCCCTGGTCCGTAGTAGCTATGGATATAATGGGACCATTTCCCCCTAGTAACTCCCAAAATAAGTATTTGTTGGTGATACAAGATTACTTCACTAAGTATGTGGAATTGAAAGCCCTGCGAAAAGCAGAAGCAAAAGGTATCTGGAGAGCTCTGGAAGAGCAAGTAATTAATCGATGGGGTAAGCCTCAGTTTGTCTTGACCGACCATGGCACGGAATTCATGGGAAAAGGTCTTGTAGAAAAATTAAAAGAGACTAAAATCACCCATACTACCACTCCCCCATATCACCCTCAATCCAACCCTGTAGAGCGAGCCAACCGCACGTTGAAACCCATGTTAGGAATTTATGTAGACGGAAATCAGCGCAATTGGGACAAGTATTTACACGAAATGTCTTTCGCGATGAACACTGCCGTGCAGTCTTCTACTCACGTTTCTCCTGCGTTTCTCAACATGGGCCGGAACCCCCAGCCATTATTAAATTTAGCGGATGACGTAGAGAATAGAGAGTATCTCAGCCCCAGAGACGATAAAGAATGGACCCAGAGAATGATCCGCTTACCCTATTTATATGACCTAGTGTCGAAAAATATTGGGGAGGCCTTCATAAAACAATCACAAAGGTATGATGCCGGTAGAAGGGATTCACGGTTCCGCGTGGGAGACTTGGTATTGAAGAAAAACCATAAACTATCGCAGGCTGTTCAATTCTACACAGCGAAGTTGGCGCCCAAGTATATTGGGCCATTCAAAATCTTAAATGCAGTATCACCAGTGGTGTATGACGTTGCCGACATGGATGGTAACAACCCCGCCCGGCTCCACATCACGGAACTAAAGGCGTTCCGTTCGCCAAATTGTGTGTTGCAGGATCCGAACGATGCCGTACAGGACCAGAGGACGAGGTCGAACGATCCCCCGCCCACATTACCGGACGGTAATGGGGGAATTACAGGGGACCAGCTTTCCCCTCGGAGTCCCGCCGAGCCAGCCCGACCCAGAGAAATATCGGAAGGCTGTGCTCGAGATGAAGGGGAGGAAGAAAAAAGGAGAGCAGTAGAAGAGGAAGACCGGAGAAAGAAGGAGGAGGAAGACCAGCTCCGGGAGGTAGCCCAGAACCGGAAGAAGAGGCAGGAAGCTGCCAAAACACGAGAAGCAAAGGAGCCATAGAAAACACCACGTCACAATATACATATATTAGGGTGCTTTTTTTGAAGCGACCATTTTTTTTTCTTTGCTTAACAGACGGAATATCACTCTATACATGGAAAAGAAAATTCCCTCCAAAGATGAGTTCTTAATTTTAATATTTAGTACTCTCACCATCTATTTGTTTATTTGTTTATATTGCAGTGTAATACTTCAACTTTATTAATTCATTGGATCGATTGATTGGTTTATCCGGATTTGGTTATTCATGATTTTGAGTATTGATTGGTCCATTTGGCCGGAGGATTGGTTAATTCTCTTGATGTTCGTCGATCCGGATCGTTCCAATGGTTGCAGGTGAAGTTCTCGTTAATTCACTACATTCATTCATTCATTCATTCGTAATTAATTATTTATTATTAATCTGTATTGATCTATATCTTTTCATTTCCACAGCGCGACGTATTATTATAATCGACATTATAATTAAAGATAATTAAAGATGTGATGGGTGGAAAGCCACCACATCACAATATATATATAAATAATATATATATTCGTAATTAATAATAAATAATTAATTACGAATGAATGAATGAATGAATGTAGTGAATTAACGAGAACTTCACCTGCAACCATTGGAACGATCCGGATCGACGAACATCAAGAGAATTAACCAATCCTCCGGCCAAATGGACCAATCAATACTCAAAATCATGAATAACCAAATCCGGATAAACCAATCAATCGATCCAATGAATTAATAAAGTTGAAGTATTACACTGCAATATATTCAAAAATGGGTCGATAAAATACTTAACCAAACATTGGTGTGAGGAGTACGAGAGAGATGGCGCCCCAATATTGGGCCAGCAATGAAGCCACCATCATTGAGAATCCGGCGCTAAAGTTGAATCACAATTAATTCAACCAATAAGAAAATTCGGCATTTGAATAAGAACCAATCAATTAATTACGTAACAAAGTAGTAATTAATTTGACTTATTTGGTAATAATTGAGTAACGTGGTCATGATTGAGCAATGGAGACGACGGAAGCGGCCATTGATGAACACTTCCACGGAGGACGTCGAGAGTGAAGGTTGTGTATGCATAGAGTGTGTGAGAGAATATTGAGTAAAAGTAGAGTTAGTGCGAAAAGTTATTGTAACGCGTGAAATAAAATATAATTACGTGCTGTTTAGCGTATGTTAGTGTGGGGGAAGATATCCGGAGTTGTTATATCGAGGAGAATAAGGCAAAATAATTGTTGCGTGAGTAATCTTATAATTAAACGGTTCAATACGTGATAAATCGATCATTTTTGCGGATCGACACGTGGTGGGCCGCCATTGTTATAAATCAGTTTTACCGAGCCACAGCGCGACACGATATTAAAATATTAATTATATAAAGAATATCCGGTTAGATTTAAGTAATAAATAATAAGAGTTATCGTGTTAATAATTGAGATATAGTATCGTATCGTTGTAGACCCGTCATTCCTACGACCTAAACATAATTACTATTCAAACGTTTCATCATTATTTGCCATTGAAGGCGTATTCGTTTCTGTTCAATTACATTTTGGTTCAATAATAAACAATATTATAATTTATTACTATCTTTAAATACGCGAGTCTGTTCATTAGTTATTTTTAGATTTCCCCGAAATCTTAGACCATTGCAGGTCATCGGGGTGGCATCTCTTTCACGAGGACAAACCAAATCACCAAGGTAAATTTCTGAGTGCGCCCCTGTTTTTGACGAGTCGGCAGGGCGCATCTCACAAATGGCATCCCTTGTGGGCACGGGAGGCGATACGATACTATGATAGTAAATAATATACAATAAAATATTACGAACAAATACATGCGATCGAATAAAAGGATAAAAAAAGAAATGTTATTTGGATGAATTAGTTCAAAATAAAAATAGTAAAAGAAGTATTATTTTGGTTGTTGCCAAAATAGAAATAATAAAAGAAATATCTCTCTTGTAGAATAATAAAATAAAAGTAATAAAATGAATATTATTTTGCAAAATAATAAAAGAAATATTATTTTATAGAATAATAAAGTAAGACAATAATAATAATATAATATATGATTCAAAATACTATTAATGTTGTCATAAGATCAAAAATTATAAGAAATCGAGAATTCTCTGTGCGAATTGATCGCTGCGCGCTGTGGATCGGTCGTTATTAATTTAGTATTGATTTTTCTTGAATAATTATCTTTTGTTGTTGCCTAACGTGCAACTATCGTTCATCATACTGTTTATTGATTTGTTGATAAACATTTCATTAACGAAATAATAAATAAAAAGACAATTAAAAATAAAAAATTATAGTAAATAAGTATTGCACAAAAAAGTTCATTAAAATAATAATTTGTTATTTTGAGGTTTCGAATTGACTTGAGTGACTTTTTTTTTCCATATAGATAATTCAAAATAAAATAAATAAATAATTCAATGAGAATTATCACTATTCATTATTTGTTTAATTATCATTAAACAAATAATTGTTCCTTCGGGTTTTCGTTTTGTATCATTTTCGCATTATTGTATTATTATTAATATTTTCAGTACCCTCCGGTTTAAACAAATATTCCACCCTCCGGTTTAAACAACTATTCCATTATCCGGCTAAAAAGTAAAAATCTCCCCCCTTTTCGGATAAATAAAATTTAAAGTTGTCACTAATATCATTGAAATAAAAATTGAAAATTCTGAATTGATGGGATGTCAAAAGAATTAAAGTAGTTTTTTTTCTTTTGTTGTATAATTTGATTGCGCCGAAAGTCAATTATTAAAAAATTAATATCGTAAAAAATTAATTATTGAATGAAAAAGTTGAAATCGGGCAATATCATTAGAAGAAAAATTTAATATCGTTTTCATAGTTGTTTTATCGAAAATTCATTTAATAAAAATTAACTTTTTCGTGGTATTTGAGTTGCAAATTGAGAAATAAAATTTATTAATAATTCTTATAGACGGAATTGATTAATTGAGACTTTGTTAATATATTTTTCGGGTTTTACCATAAGATGAGTAAAAATAAGACGAGTAAAAATATTCAATCAGAAACCAATATGGACAGTCAGACAAATAATCCGGTTATTCCCCCTCCGGTCGAGATGGAGACTGCTTCCGGTACGACCCCTATCGATGAAGTAGAAATGATGAGGAGAAGAGTTTCCGCCCTGGCTCGTGATTTAAATCCTTTAGAATTATTGACAACTTTGGATGTATTCGGTCTCAGTTGTAAAGGATCAAATGATGTTTTAACGGACAGATTAATTAGAGCGGAATTGCGTAAATCGGTGGGAGAGCAAGTAGCCGAATGGGATCTGGAGGTAGACGAGAGGGATGGAGTACCACGTACGGTAACGGGATGGCAAGTGGAACCGTCTTTCGACGAGGTGATAGAAAAAGTACGATCGGGAACGTTAGATATTAGTAGAAATTCAGTGGAAATGTACCCAAATATCAGTTTGGAACAAAATAAAGGACGGGGACCCAATGTACTTGCCGAACATAATAACCGAGGATTAGAGATACGAAATAGATCCGTGAATGAACGATTGTTATCAACTGGTCAGTCAATAGGACGATTTAGAGACCCCATTTCATTTGCCCAAGACGAAGATGAATCCGGAGCTCAATACGTACCCAATTTATCCGGAAATAACGATCAACTCCCCCTATTCGATAGTATACCCAATCCACACAGAACCCGAACACCGACGGTAACTTTTGCAGATGGCCATCAACTCTCATCTAGCCCGATGATCCATGGCAACCTTCGAAGAGCTACTAGTTCCCGACTGATGGATTCAACGAGTCGAAGGACGAGGACCGATCCAATGAGACCGCCCAACGTTGAGTCAATCCCCATACACCCTCCGGCTTCAGAAGAATACCCCGCATGGTTTACAAATCTAACTTTTGATGTTCACCCTCAGCCGAATATGTCAACTTCCAAATTAAATCCATTCAATATTCCGGGTAGAAATAGAACTTCGGAAAGAATACTTAGGATTAGCGGTAAAATAATGGAACACAAGATCAAATTCTCAGGGAGGTCTAACAAGGATGGGGAAGAATATTTAAGACTATTGTACGAAGTCATTCAACAGTATGGACTTTCAGAAGAGGAAGTCTTCCAAATTATTCCGGTCACCTTGGATACACCCGCGTTAGACTGGTTTAGAGCCGAAAAGAGTGAAATGGAAGGATATGGCGACTTTATCGAGCAATTCCGCGAAAGATTTTCCTATACAGATAATAAAACAGCGTTATGGGAAGAAATTAGAACGCGTACACAAGGACAGGGAGAACCATTGTCAGAATATCTGACTAATATTCAGGCTCTCTTCCTTCGTTTGGACCAAGATATCCCAATCAGGGAACAAATGGAAGTAGCGTTCAAAAATCTTCACCCTAGGATAATGCCATTAATCGATAGAAGTAAGATTAATAACTACAGAGAATTCGTGAAACAAGGTCAAGAGATAGAGCTACGAACGCAATATATGTCCCAATACCTTCCGCCGTCCCCTCCGGAAAAAGTTACTGTACCCAAAACCGCGTGGTCTCGATCGAGTGGTAGAAAAGCCTTGAGTTTATCAGCCGTAGAAGAGAATATTGAATTGAACGCCACGGACATGATCCAGGAGAGAAGCAGTACAACACCAAACAAAAATATACAGAAAAAGCCTAAACAGGTTAAGACACTAGCAACACAAACAGAGACCACTCCCCCTCCGGCAAACCCTCCGGTCATTCCATCAGGAAATACAAGTATCTGCTATAATTGTAAACAGCCGGGACATTTTAGTCGAGTATGTCCATAACCGAGAAAACAGCAGAATCCACAATCAAACTATAATCGTCATCCAAGTCATAATCCTCAATTAAATCACAATCCTAACTTCAATTCCCAAATAAATTATAGCCCAATTCCCAATTATAACCCCAATTTAAATTACAATCCCAATCCCACTTCCAACATTAACTCTAACTACAACTTTGACCCAAATTATACTGTTAATCCAAATAATAATTACAATCCGGACCCGAATTATAAACCTCAATCAAATTTTAACCCCCATCACAACCCACAACTAAACTATTACCCCAATCAAAATTTCTCACCCAACCCGAACGACAATGGAAACTTCAATAAACCCCCCACGAATAATCATAACCAGGGAAACTGGTCTCGGGGACAGTAGAAGCCGCGACTGATCCCCCAATTCCAAATAGAGAGAATAGAGCGGCAGTAATCAAAGTTACTCAAGAAATAAGTACGAGTACAGACGATTTAAATATTCCGGTAAAAAGGGAACCAATAGACGTTAAAACAAATTATGTGGGCGCCGCGTACGAGATAGAACCACAAAATGTTACCGAGATTATTTTTACCCCTCAGTTTTTAATATTACTCGGAAAAGACTATGGGGAAAATAGAAAATTCACGTCAGTAAAGCTGGGAAACGAAAAATTTAGAGCTTTAATTGATACCGGTGCTACTCGGACTTTCGTGGGACCATTATTTAGTGAATTAGTGAAAAAACATATAATTAACGCCGGCGGTGAAATAAAAGTAGCTGATGGGTCAGAAGTTGAATTACTCGGATGCGTGGTACTCAAATTAGAAGCTCACATGGAACAATGTACACTACCGGTCCGCGTTTGCAGCGCATTATCGTATGACGTCGTATTGGGGATGGATTTCATCGCTGCTATGGGCGTAGAATTCAAGGGAAATAGCTGTACATGGAAAGGTGGTAGAGTGAAAATTGAGCCACAATCGAACATAGTTTACGCTCGACCCCTCCGAATTGAAGAGAATTTAATGTTAGAAGAAAGTAGTCCCGATACAATCCCCTAGGAAGTAGAATCACCCCGTATTGTACACATTGCCCCAGAAGTAGCTGATCGCCTACGAGCAACTTTCGCTAAATTAATCCCTCCGGAGCCCAAAATTCTCCGGATTACCCCTTAGTTGAAACATAATATTGATGTACAAGGACATCCCCCCATCCGGCAAGGTACCCGCAGATACGCCCCCCAAATTTTGAAGATAGCCCAAGAAGAAGTGGATAAAATGCTTGCTGAGGGTATCATAGAGCCATCACAGAGCCCATGGTGCAGTTGGCCGGTTCTGCATCAGAAACCAAACGGAAAGTATAGGTTTTGTATTGACTTTAAGAAAGTTAATGAAGTCACAAAGCACGATTCCGTACCGATGCAGAATCTCGACGAACTATTGGACCAATTACAAGGAGCTGTGTATATATCAAAATTGGATTTGTCAAACGCTTTCTTCCACATTGAATTAGAGGAAAATTGTCGGGAAATTACCGCTTTCGCAGTCCCAGGAAAGGGACTTTATCAATTTAAACGCATGGCATTCGGTTTGAGAAACGGTCCGGCTTCATTCCAAAGGCTTACTGATAAGATTATCCCTCCGGATTGGTCCCCATATGTGCGAAAATACGTTGATGACTTCATAATTTTTACGCGTACTTTGGATGAACATGTAACGTGGGTAAATCGCGTGATAGAAAAATTAACTGAAACCAATCTTACGATAAACGCAGAGAAAAGCGAATTTTTATGCGATAGAGTTACTTTTCTCGGTTATAAAATTGATCAAAACGGTTTGTCGCCAGATAGAGATAGAATCGCCCCCATTTTTGATTATCCCCCCCCTACGGATGTTGAAGGGATTCAAAGATTTTTAGGTGCTGCTGGATGGTACGCTAGATTTTTGCCATCATTGTCTGAGGACAAAATCCCTCTATTAAAGCTCGTGAAGAAAGGAGTAAAATGGGAATGGGGTCCAGATCAACAAGCAGCATTTGAAAAGATAAAAAAGTCTCTTACGGAAGCCCCCGTTTTAGCACTTCCGGATTTCACCAAGCCCTTTACACTTCAAACAGACGCCAGTGATTGGGCACTGGGTGCTGTTTTAACCCAAGCAGGGGAATTCGGCTCGGATGCCGAGAATAAAACTTTGAGTATCGGTAGTGAACACCCAATATGTTACGCTAGCCGCGTATTAACTCCGGCAGGAATCAACTACACTGTGACGGAGAAAGAGTGTTTAGCCGTACTATGGGCCGTGGAAAAGTTCCGCCCATATATTGAGGGTAGTAAATTTCAGGTCATTACTGACCATAGCAGCCTAAGATGGTTGAAAAACTTAAAAAACCCCTCCGGTAGGTTGGCAAGATGGTCAATGGCGTTACAAGCCCACGATATCACAGTGGTTCATAGGAAAGGTTCACTACACGTGGTTCCAGATGCACTTTCACGCGTAACGGAAGAGAGATTGGACGCTTTGGAAGTCATGACTACCACCGAGGATACGTGGTACAGAAAAAGAAAATATGAAGTGCATGAATATCCGGATAAATACCCCGATTGGAAGATAGAAGATGACCAACTTTATCACAGTCGTCTCAATATGCAAATAGATCCTACCCTTCCGGATTTAAATCAGTGGAAATTAGTATTGCCCGTCGAAGCTAGAAAAAAAGTGATGGAAGATGCTCATTGTCCACCCCAATCCGGTCATTATGGTATTGATAAAACGTATCATAGAGTCGCCCAAGAATTTTATTGGCCAGGGTTTTATCAAGATGTGGTTACCTTCGTGAGACAATGTCCAGAGTGCCAACGATTTAAGCCAAGTCAGCGTGGTCCAATGGGATTGATGAGGGAACGTACAGTAGAAGGCCCGTGGTCAATCGTATCAGCCGAAATAATGGGGCCGTTTCCCCCAAGTAAAGCTCAAAAGAAATACTTATTAGTTTTCCAAGACTACTTTACAAAATACGTTGAAATGAAGGCTCTGACCAAAGCCGATGCACGGTCAATATGGAAAACTACTGAGGAATTAATCGTGAATCGATGGGGTAAGCCCCAATTCTTCCTGACGGACCACGGAACGGAATTCCTGGGAAAAAACTTAGTAGACCGCTTGAAAGAATCCGGCATAAAACATATAACATCTCCCCCATACCATCCCCAGTCCAATCCGGTTGAAAGAGTAAATAGAACCCTCCGGCCCATGTTAGGTATCTATATTCAAGATAGCCATCGTGATTGGGACAAGCATTTGAACGAATTAACCTTCGCCATCAACACAGCAGTCCAATCAACCACAGGAGTATCCCCAGCCTTCTTGAATATGGGTAGAAACCCCAAACCAATCGTCAGTATGCGAGATGAGGTGGAGAATCCGGAGGTAATTGAACCTAGTGACCCGTTAGCGTGGAAAGAAAGAATGCTCAGGTTAAGATTGTTACAAGATTTAGTACAAAAACATCTCGGTACTGCTCAGATTGAACAATCGAGATACTATAATCGGGGGAGACGAGACATCCGGTTTAAAATAGGTGATAGAGTAATGAAGAAAAATCGGAAGCTGTCTCAAGCCGCGCAGAATTATATGGCCAAACTAGGTCCTCGATTTATCGGTCCCTTCACCATTACTCGCGTAATTTCCCCCGTAATGTACGAACTGACGGACGACGACGGCAATGTTATAGAAAAATGCCACTAAACGATCCAAAACCCTACCTTCCGGGTAATATTTTGCAGGAGGAGCAGCAGAGCAATGAGGAAGAGCTGCGCCCGATACCGGGGCCCTCCTCGTCCCCATTACATTCCGGTTATGGGCGAGGTAGGGAGCCCATGTTGCCCGTTCACGGAACAGAGAGAGGAAGAAGAAGAAAGACTGGAGAGAGAGCGGATCAAGGAGAAAGCCCTGAAAGAAGAGAAGGAGCAGAGAGAGTTAATGAAGAGAGAATTTGAGATGAAAGAGGCAGAGCGCATCAAAGCGAACGTGAGGAAGAGGAGCATAGAGGCCTCGAAGAAAAAAGAAAAGCCTCCCAAAAAACGATCCCCTCCGGCACACCCAAATTCCCCAATCAAACAAAAAACCCCATCCCCCATCCCATCGACCTCCACCCCCTCAACCTCCCTTCAACCCAAAGCCCAAATTTCCCAGCCCCTTACGCCCTTCGTTTCCAGAGCACGTCCTATAACCCTACCTCTACCCAGACACTCCGGACCCCGATTCCAAATTCCCATGACACCCCCTATAGCCCCCCTCACCTTAGACCCCGACGCGGAAGAATGGATCGCCAAACGAGTAGCTGAACTCCTTTCCCAACGCTCCCGAACCCAAACCCAAATACCCAATACTAGCTATTCCAACGTAACCCAACGTCCTATCCCTTCTCCTCCGGCCCAACCCACGAAAATGAGACCCCGCTTCCCCGAATTATACACCCAAACCACCACTACCCAATCCCATACCCAACCTTCCCGACCCAGAACCCGCTTCCCTGAACTAGTCAATGTTGTCCAGAAACATTCCCTTTCCGCTGTAAATACAGTCCCATCCCCACATCCCGCCCCAGTTCCTCTAATGTCCCTAAATATCCCCAAACCCACAAATTTGCCACCCCCTACCAATCCGGAAGACAACACAAGGAGACCACGTCATGGACCTCTGCCTACAGTAGTACCGAACTTGAAGAGAGTTGGTGGAGATAGCTGCTGGAGATGTGGACATATCGGTCACTCTCACAGAGCGTGTAATGCGCCAAAAAGATGGCGTTATTGTTATATATGTGGGTGGAAAGACGTGGATGTTTCGACGTGTCCACAATGTAAAGAAGCTTGGCGCCGCATCCAACACCCTGAATAAAATAAAATAAACAAATGAAATAACCACCTTCTGTGCCATGTTTACAAGAAAATAAGCTAAAGATCACAAATGGCATCCCTACGGCTAGTTACATCCTACGGCAATAAAAATTATAATAAAATAAATTCCCAAGAGAAAAAATATTCCCCAATAGCATGATTCAACTCAGTATTAGAATTATCGCTCAAGTCAATACCTCAAATAAATGTGATTAAAAATAAAATGTACAAGACTGATTACTGACAAATGAACAAATCAATAAATATATAATGTAAAAATAGAGTCAAGTATGTTATTTATTTTGATAACAATGGTAATAGTATAGATGGTATGGACGGATGAATGGGCGCTGAGGTCGACCGAGCATATATCCGTTGAGGATATATGTTCAGTCTAAGTGGGGTCATGTTGTGATGTGGTGGCTTTCCACTCATCACATCTTTAATTATCTTTAATTATAATGTCGATTATAATACAACGTCGCGCTGTGGAAATAAAAAGATATAGATCAATACAGATTAATAATAAATAATTAATTACGAATGAATGAATGAATGAATGTAGTGAATTAACGAGAACTTCACCTGCAACCATTGGAACGATCCGGATCGACGAACATCAAGAGAATTAACCAATCCTCCGGCCAAATGGACCAATCAATACTCAAAATCATGAATAACCAAATCCGGATGAACCAATCAATCGATCCAATGAATTAATAAAGTTGAAGTATTACACTGCAATATATTCAAAAACATTTGCTTACGACACTGAACAATATGACACAACAACCAACATAACCATACTTCTTGATGAGTGTCAACAAATATTCAATCCGGTCGATAAATGGGTCGATAAAATACTTAACCAAACATTGGTGTGAGGAGTACGAGAGAGATGGCGCCCCAATATTGGGCCAGCAATGAAGCCACCATCATTGAAAATCCGGCGCTAAAGTTGAATCACAATTAATTCAACCAATAAGAAAATTCGGCATTTGAATAAGAACCAATCAATTAATTACGTAACAAAGTAGTAATTAATTTGACTTATTTGGTAATAATTGAGTAACGTGGTCATGATTGAGCAATGGAGACGACGGAAACGGCCATTGATGAACACTTCCACGGAGGACCTCGAGAGTGAAGGTTGTGTATGCATAGAGTGTGTGAGAGAATATTGAGTAAAAGTAGAGTTAGTGCGAAAAGTTATTGTAACGCGTGAAATAAAATATAATTACGTGCTGTTTAGCGTATGTTAGTGTGGAGGAAGATATCCGGGGTTGTTATATCGAGGAGAATAAGGCAAAATAATTGTTGCGTGAGTAATCTTATAATTAAACGGTTCAATACGTGATAAATCGATCATTTTTGCGGATCGACACGTGGTGGGCCGCCATTGTTATAAATCAGTTTTACCGAGCCACAGCGCGACACGATATTAAAATATTAATTATATAAAGAATATCCGGTTAGATTTAAGTAATAAATAATAAGAGTTATCGTGTTAATAATTGAGATATAGTATCGTATCGTTGTAGACCCGTCATTCCTACGACCTAAACATAATTACTATTCAAACGTTTCATCATTATTTGCCATTGAAGGCGTATTCGTTTCTGTTCAATTACATTTTGGTTCAATAATAAACAATATTATAATTTATTACTATCTTTAAATACGCGAGTCTGTTCATTAGTTATTTTTAGATTCCCTCGAAATCTTAGACCATTGCAGGTCATCGGGGTGGCATCCCTTTCACGAGGACAAACCAAATCACCAAGGTAAATTTCTGAGTGCGCCCCTGTTTTTGACGAGTCGGCAGGGCGCATCTCACAATATATATATATGTTTATTATTCGACACATACTAGGACCATTTCAGAGACGCAACAGCACTTACCGGGACATTTGGTACATATTAGTACCGTCCCGGTATTTTTCTATATTAATCGGAATTCACTAGGTCCGGTCCCAGTATTTTTTGTATATGAAACGTATTATATCAAGACCCAATTTTTCACCGTGGATTGAGTATTAACGGGACCGGTATCGTTACTGGTACCGATATTCATATATACGTAACGTGAAATTAAGGGTTCATCGCATTTTATTCATTTTACTGTCGCCAAGTGTGTTAAATGTGATCATGAATGACGTAATTGATAAAAACAATTTCATTTGCACAATTTCATGAATCAATGATTGCACAGATATTACCGGGAAGGGTCATCAAGTCATATGCATTTTATGGTGAAGTGAACCAATGTGAGACAATTTAGAGCCAATTATCGAAGGATGAATAAAAATAAAGTAATAGGAGACTATACTTCAACTATTGATGAAATTGAAATTCATCATCATTATTCGTTCTTTATCAAAAAACAACATTATTATTGAGTTTATGAAAGTAGTTGTATCCTGAATCGAACTTGTGTATATTCAATTGAATAACATGCCATTCATTCATTGCAATATTTATAAATGGTCCAACAGTTCCAAAACTGACATAAAACACATTTTTCAGTAATATTGTTGCACAACAATTATTATTATCATAAAATCGGATCATATGAAACTCATAATAGGACGTTCATACATTTTCAATATCTTTATCAATTAACTGGTCAATGGTTGATCAATTAAAGACTTCGAAAAATGATTTCTTGAAATATCATTCAAGATATATGTGTAGGATTCTCTAGTATTACTAAATATAGTGAATATATTATGTCACTTTATGTCATTCTATAAATAATTCAAATGTCACAATTATATTATTTATATAACTATACACAGTTGCAAAAACTTGGGAAAAAAAAATATTGATATATAACTAACCATGAAGTTTACACTTGATACACATCAAAATTCAATCTGCATAGAATTCAAATTTGATACCCGCATCTATAAAAAATACCCCAATAGCCTTTGGTGCATTCCACGAAATTCCACTCCGTGCTGTCACAAGTTATAACTATCGTGAGGCCACAGTATTTCACGTTATGTAATAAGCCAAAATTATGTGAATTTCCCCAATATTTGACGCCGTATCACAGCATCACAACCAACCGACATGACTGCAACACGCCAAACCATGTTCTCGTTTCATTTTTTTCTGTATCTTAATTGGTGAATTCAGCAATTAATACTAATGAATATTGAAGATAATTATGAAATGTCTTAAGATGGAATAAATAATCATATGTGACAGTGGATGATTATTCCATCATTATTTATTCCATCGAAATCAATTCCCCCGATCCCCCCGATCTTTCCCCGATCGTCCCGATCTTTCCCTGATCCCCCCGATCCTCCCCCGATCCCCCCGATCTTGGAAGGATCGGGGGAGGATTGGGGGGATCGGGGGAAGATCGGAGAGATCGGGGGAAGGATCAGGGGGATCGGGGGAGGATCGGGGGGATTGATTTCGATGGAATAAATAATGATGGAAAAATCATTCGCTGTCACATATGATTAATTTGTGATTAATTATTCCATCTCAAGACATTTCATAATTATGTTCAATATTCATTAGTATTAATTGCTGAATTCACCAATTAAGATACAGAAAAAAATGAAACGAGAACATGGTTTGGCGTGTTGCAGTCATGTCGGTTGGTTGTGATGCTGTGATACGGCGTCAAATATTGGGGGAATTCACATGATTTTGGCTCATTACATAACGTGAAATACTGTGGTCTCACAATATTTATAACTTGTGACAGCACGGAGTGAAATTTCGTGGAGTGCTCCAAAAGCTATTGGGGTTAATGCCATTTTGGATCCTTTTGGATCTTTTTTTGGATCCTTTCGGATCCTTGGATCTAAACAGATCCAAAGATGACGATGATTTGGATTTCACTCCAGTGGGCCACTGTGCTACCACACGAGGCGAGCACCTGACGTGCACCGTGCGCGATTTTAGTGCACTAGGTGCACGCACGGTGCATGATCGGTGCACGCACTTGGCTAATGGGGTATACAATTGGATACAAAAGTCGTTATTGTATGCAATGTAACGATACATACGAAGACCAATATCTTTGATATAATGGTATTAACTAGGACTGGTCTTCGTTTGTATCATTACATCGAAGATGTCGGTCCTCGTTCGTATCTTCACATCAATGTATATCCAATTGTATCAATATGACGTAAAGGTACATATGAAGACCGATATAATTAATGTACAGATACAAAAAAGGACCGGTCCTGTTTTGTATCATTGCATAATCAATTGTAGTCCTCATATGTTTTGTTACGTCGTTAACAAAAATTTCTCTTCTTTAATTTTATTGTATATTATCTTAATACCATGACAATTTTTGAAAAATTTATCATTTCAAAACTGGAATCAATGTAACAAAAGTTGGAATTTTTCACACGTAACACTTATACCAAGTAACTCTCTATTTTAATCTTTCGATTGTGAGAGCTGAATCACATGTAAATTTTTAATGAAAAACGATCGAGAAACAGAGAGCAGGTGTTAGAAAATATGTAATACTTATTATTACTTTTTTTTATAAAGGATCACAAGTAATCAAACACTAGAAAAATTTCTCTGTAAAACAAAGTTTTATATTTTATTATTCATGTTTAACAATGCTATTATAATTATCTCACCTGTAAAACAAAGAAACAACATTCGATGTTGTTTTATTACATGTGAGTCCTTTGGAAGTTTATTTATTAATTATTAATTATATTTTTCCACTAAAGATTTCACTCAAGCTTTTAGCACGTGGCATATATTTTATCGCTTTTTCTACGCATCCACAGCACGCATGGCGAGAGCGCGGGAGAATTCAAATTTAAGGAAATAATGGTTTCCTTACAAATATATGGATGTAATATAAAAAATGAGATGTATAACCTATTAGTTCCATAAATATTATGAGTTCTTGAATGCAGAAATCTTGCGACATCATTCTACATTTGTTAACATTTCAATCGCTGCCTACACGCATCTGTTTCGGACTGATAATATTTTTCAGATTTGGCTGAAATGCAAATACAAACCCAAAGTAAATTGTATTCACGTTGAAGAAAAGAGAAGTGCCCCGATCTCCTTTCAAACATGAAGTTACATTTTAGAGTGATATGGGTGTACGACAAACACATAATACTTTGAAGATACAATTTGATTTATCATTTGACCATTGCTCAACTTAAAACTCATAAAGATCATATTTTGAAATATTATTTGTTCTCTGAATCCAAAATTTATTTATACAGCTGAATGTAGTCAATACATGAACATTAACTTACTTAATATTAATCTGCGCATGATTCATATGCTACAATTAACAATTATTCGAAATGTACAATAAAAGTTATAAAAAATGACAATGTTGACATGAATGTAACGATACATATGAGGACTAATATTTCAGATGTAATGATATAAAATAAGACCAGTCCTCGTTTTTATCAATATATCATATGTATTGACCTTGAATGTCATTTTATCTTATGAACACGCCAACTGGCTGTACATTGGTGTGAAGATACATACAAGGACCAATACATTTTATGTATTAGTACAAATAAGGACCGGTTCTATTTTTTATCGTTACATCCAAGATATTGGTCTTCGTATGTATCGTTACATTGCAGATAATAACGAATGTTTTCATTTAATTGTATGCTTCAAATGGATGTAAGTATTGTATTTGAACTCTGTACAGATTGAATTCTGATGTACATCTAACGTAAACTTGATGGCCTAATTTGTGTTTTGAATCTCAATCAATTATTTTATGATATACTATTTATATATCATGAAAATCTTGAGGATATTGACCTATTCGAATAAGGAAGAATCATAACTGAATTCAAGATTTTTTTTTATGTACCACTGATATCAAGCTACTTAGAACCAAACAGAGTCCATAATACCTTGCGAATACAATACCAATATATTTTTCATTCAACTGTTGCTCAAGTGTTTTCATGTCTAATACCAAAATAAAGTTTCAATACATCCGAATAGCCTTTGGTGCGCACCACGAAATTCCATTCCGTGCTGTTACAAGTTATAATCAAAATCATGTGAATTTCATTAATATTCAAGGAAAAGAACAAAATATCAAAGGGATGTTTTTTTTAATCAATTTTTGGATCCTTGGATCCTCTTAGATCCTCTTGGATCCTCTTGGATACTTTTTTGGATCCTTGGATCCTTTCTTGGATCCTTGTATCCTTTCTTGGATACTTGGATCCTTTTTCGGATCCTTGGATCCTTGGATCATTTTTTGGATCCTCTTGAATCCTTGGATCCTTTTTTGGATCCTCTTGGATCCTTGGATCCTTTTTTGGATCTTTGGATCCTTGAATCCTTTTTTGGATCTTTGTATCCTTTCTTGGATCCTTGGATCCTTTCTTGGATTCTTGGATCCTTTCTTGGATTCTTGGATCCTTTCTTGGATTCTTGGATCCTTTCTTGGATTCTCTTAGATCCTTTTTTGGATCCTCTTGGATCCTTTTTTGGATCCTCTTGGATCCCTTTTTGGATCCTCTTTGATCCTTTTTTGGATCCTCTTGGATCCTTTTTTGGATCCTCTTGGATCCTTTTTTGGATCCTCTTGGATCCTCGGTTCCTTGGATCCTTGGATCCTTTTTTGGATCCTTCGATCCTTTTTTGGATCCTTCGATCCTTTTTTGGATCCTTGGATCCTTGGATCCTTTTTTGGATCCTTGGATCCTTTTTTGGATCCTTTTTTGGATCCTTGGATCCTTTTGGATTCTCTTGGATCCTTTTGGATCCTCCCTACCGCCACTACTACTACTACCACTACCACCACTGCCACTACCGCCACTACTACCACTACCACTACTACCACTACCACTACCACTACTACCACTACCACTACTACCACTACCACTACCGCCACTACCACCACTACCACTACCACCACTACCACTACCACCACTACCACTACCGCCACTACCACTACCGCCACTACCACTACCAACACTACCACTACCGCCACTACTACTACTACCACTACCACTACTACCACCACTACCACTACTACTACCATTACTACCACCACTACCACTACTACTACCATTACTACCACCACTACCACTACCATTACTACCACCTCCACTACCACTACCACTACTACCACTACCACTATTACCACTACCACTACCACTATTACCACTACCACTACCACTATTACCACTACCACTACCGCCACCACTACCACTACTACTCGATCCCCCTGATCGGGGAAGTTCACTTGATTTTTGCTTATTACATAACGTGAAATACTGTGGCCTCACAATCGTCATAACTTGTGGCAGCACGAAGTGTCATTTCGTGGAGTGCACCGAAGGCTATCGGGGACCATGCATATATGCATGAGTGATGTTTAAGTCCCCGCAACTCTGTCGGTTATCGTTTACCGGCAGATACTAGACAAATGAAAATCATACATATATATTGTGACGGTCGCCTTTCCTCAAAAAGGCTGGAGTCCGGATATTTTACTCTCTACTCCTGAGTTACCGTTAACTTACTATCTTTCCACGTTTCTCCAAGGACTGCCACCCCAGTTACACTAACCTAAAAGAATCCTGGGTAAATTCTCAAGGCTCTGACAATAATACTGCATGTGTTTAAATAATATTGAAACGAATAATTTTGACACTGTAATTTAATTGATATGAAAATGACCTTGAATATTTATTAATTGTCCGAAATGATTTTAAATGTGAAATATAATATAAATAAAAATGATAATAATAAGTTGATATTGATTTGACCTTTTCTAAGAGCCAAACCAATATATTTTGAATACAATATTATTTCTTTCTTCAATGACTCTATATAATTTACTGTTCTCTCTCTATTTAATTTACTTGCTTCTACTTTATTTTACTTTCCTCTCTTTAATCAATATTTAACTCTACTTTTGTCTCTTTGACTCTATTTTCTACGCGTGGCGTTCACCGGATGGGTCTACAAGACCCGATTTTGACTTCATACTATTTCATTCGTTTCACTCACTCATTCTTTATAAAATACACTCAACATTTTCCATACTCACATAGCCCATACTTGCTCTCTTACACACTGCACACACTTAACTCGCCGACTCCGCACGTGGTTATAAGCTCTGCTGCTGGCTGGAACCTCTGAAGTCGTCCGTTAGGGTATTCACCCTGCCGATTTTCCACTAGCTATTTGGTCATTACTTCGCCAAATCAGCCCGATCATAACATTCGCAAATGTTACAATCACTCCTCATCCGGGTGACCTCCCCTTTTCCTCTCGACTCCATCCTTCGGTTGCGGCTTCGCCGTGGCATACAAGAACGCACACCTGACACACGTGTTGATAGAACGGTGAAATCAGAAGCAGTGCTTTACATTGTCCATTCACACACATAATAACATCCATTGACTTTCCGACCTCGTGTGAATATACTGTTGCGCGAATCAGACGAAATTACCTTACATGTCTCTAGGCGTTTACTCATCACATCGATATCAACGAACATCAGATTACCTGACACCTCGCCGCATTTCTCGCGACTTCTTATGCCCTCATGGTTAATCACTCTAGTCTGTCCTCCAATCTCCGGACGGTGTAAACTTCGCCGCACCATTGTTTGTAATAGCCATGTCCTCGCCCTCCAGCACACACAGCACGCATCTGTCCTTACATTGTCCCGTTTCAGTTGGAAGTTAACAATCCTTACATTATCACGTTTCGGTCGGAAGTAAAGTACAAAATTACGGCAGCGTCGTTCTCAGCCTTAATTGCCCTTTCCATCGTCTATAAATTCCTTTGCCCCACTTTTATATTAACTGGAACATTATTTCGGCTATATTCCGGAGCTCCCTTTGATTGACGGTGATGACCACTGCTGTTGATTGGCGACGTTGACCACCGCTTTTCCGCAGTCACTTCGCACACATTTACTTTTTCTTACCATTTTTCTTCATATACACAATTAAATATACTCGGGCGCAAATGAAAGTAATGAGTGGCCTGGCCACCTCATTACAATATATATATGTGAAATGAATGTGATATAAAATAACATAATTGTTTTTCGTGTAATTAATATATTTGTATTCATTGTTGAACTCAGTAATCGTAGAATATACGGAATAAAACGAACATTTATTTGACAGCTTCGTATGGATTGCAGCAATTTGAAATTTATCACGCGAAATGTTGCCAAGTAACTTTGTTGCCGTTTATTGTGTTCGGCAATGGATAAGGGAATAATCAATTTAGGCTTTCTTCGTTCATTTTCATTTGATAATTGCTTTTCATCTATGTGAAGCATGGAATGAATAATGAGAAAAAGGCATTATTGTTATCATCAACAGTTGTTTTTCATCGCATTACATCGAACTTATTGCTTCGATTACGGAGACCGATACATTTGATGTAATGATATAAAGCAGGACCAGTCCTCGTATGTAACGTTTCATGAATGATAATAATATTCAATCGAAGTAAGATAATGCTTTCATTGCAATTAGAACTTTTTGAACTTTTAGGTATATTTTTTTATATCGTTCAAGAAACATTAAGCATGAAATAAACACGAAAGAATTGTTACTTAATTATCATTTTTGGTTATTCGACTATGAATTATCTAATAGGGATATGAAGGTGAGAATGAGCATTATATGAACTTTGTTACGACTTGGAAACATTGTGATTTTGATGATATTGAAATCTATGCAAAAAAACAAAAACCACTTCCATCCATAAAAAATCTTTTCGAGCAGTTATTCCTGAAAAAAAATTATTCTTGCTAATAATCAAGATTTCAAGTAATATAATATTATACATGACAATGATCTTAGAACTTGAAAATTGCACGGTCCCAGTATATAACTATACATAGATAATTTTTTTTTTTGTGTGTTTTATTCAAACTAATATTCAAAAAGCACAATTAATCATTGAATGTAATCTGTATGATGATCATGAATTGATGTATATTGCATTTTATGTAATGTACATCATACAAAATGAATTGAATATATTTTTTCGAATGGTCCTGCGATGTGTCACTCCATAAAAAAAAGTTAAATTTCATTATATCTCCGTTAATTAATCATACAAATGAAAATTTTTTGCAGAATATGTAATAAAATGTTGATGTATATTAATGTATAATTGATGTATATCGGTCCCGGAATATGTCTAACCATAAACATATATATATGTATATGTAGATAGATAGATAGATAGATAGATAGATAGATAGATAGATAGATAGATAGATAGATAGATAGATAGATAGATAGATAGATAGATAGATAGATAGATAGATAGATAGATAGATAGATAGATAGATAGATAGATAGATAGATAGATAGATAGATAGATAGATAGATAGATAGATAGATAGATAGATAGATAGATAGATAGATAGATAGATAGATAGATAGATAGATAGATAGATAGATAGATAGATAGATAGATAGATAGATAGAAGATAGATAGATAGATAGATAGATAGATAGATAGATAGATAGATAGATAGATAGATAGATAGATAGATAGATAGATAGATAGATAGATAGATAGATAGATAGATAGATAGATAGATAGATAGATAGATAGATAGATAGATAGATAGATAGATAGATAGATAGATAGATAGATAGATAGATAGATAGATAGATAGATAGATAGATAGATAGATAGATAGATAGATAGATAGATAGATAGATAGATAGATAGATAGATAGATAGATAGATAGATAGATAGATAGATAGATAGATAGATAGAATAGATAGATAGATAGATAGATAGATAGAATAGATAGATATCTA